>JAWPHD010001615.1:0-305955 GCA_037043455.1 Cyrtodaria siliqua
GCACCAAACCTCACACTTACCCTACTATCATACCAATAAAACGGCTATGTTTCACTTTACTCTACACTCCTGGCGAATCTGTACTCAACGAACACTGGGTAGTGCATTTAAATCAGATCGCTATCACACAAGAGTATATTCGTTTCACAGAAGCGCTGTCTTTCGTACTACAGCTAGTGATGTAGATACTAACTTTTAGTACGGTGATCCCATTTAATTAAAACCGTATAGATTTAGTTGAATTGTGTTTGGCACTTGTATATTGATATGACTTTCACATCACCCATACAGGTTTGGTAACTGTTTTTCGCAAATGTGATACTTTGATGATTTTATACATACTTTTCTAAACATTATGACAATAAAATGGAATAACTAGAGACAAATAACACTATTTTATGATTCCAAGTACAATTTTGTATTTGAAATTGTCGGAGATTCATGATAAGCCACAAACAATAAAAATCGTCAAGGTTTGTTTATAAATTTCATTGATTCATTGATCCAACCTTTCGTACTATGCACTGTTCAGATTCTCCAGGAGTGCTTTAAGTTCCGCTATAATATTGTCAATTTACCTACACCGCGCCATTTCGTACGTAAAATCATAGCTTTGTGTGTTGTTTAACTGACGTCAGATATAGTCATACTACACCGATTCATTTTCCATAGACGTACATTATAGCTCTAAGCTCTTCACTAAGTTCCCTAATATAAGAAGCTATATTTTGTCTTACTTGTTTTAGAAAGACCTATCTTAGTTTTATCAAAACACATACACAAACCCATACGTTGAGTATGTTTTGAAAAAGCTGTTTGGGTCGGATGGTTCTGACCCACCTACTTGCATGTATAAATATGAGGAAAATGTATGATTTAACCTTTATAAGTACTTTTCAAAAATTGAATTTTAATGTTTTAACAAGATTTTTTGGTTTGGTTACCTTGTCAACCATTCAAAATTAAGACATTTTGTGTAATAGCTCCGAATTTACCCTGTAACATTTTCCCTGACCGCTGATTGGATGGAATTAGTGTAGTCTGATCATATGCAATGCAGCTAATTCGTTGGCACTATAACTTATAGGCAACCTTACACCAATGTCAACACCGCTTACATGCATTTTATAAATACTTTAATAAGATTACATATATTATAAACAGTAAGTTCTGCCTGAACTTACCGCTCTCTAACTTCCAGTTATTGGAATTCATCGAAGGAATTTTCGCCAACCATACTATATATATATTTCAACACACCGAGGCGGTCCTCATTTGTATAGTTATAGGGCTCGTATATTATAATACAAAGGCATATTATTAATATTGCTCCCTGACGCCAAGTTATGATAACATTTTACTAGTATAAATATAAGAAATACATCAGTTTAATAAGTGTTTATGTACATGCTATTTTATTTAAAAAAAAGTCAGTTATATACTTTTTATATATGCAGTTGTTTGTGTTTTTGTTATAACTAACTGTATTGTTCTAGAATCGACAAAAACTGCTTATAAGACAGTATTTTTTTAGATAGACGATTGAACTAATAATTTCATTGAAGTCGGTGGATGCGGACGCGTTGGAATGAAAATGATTCGAGGAATGGTTCTAAATCTATTGATTTTATTTTGTATTATTGCTTCCCATGTTCAAGTCTCTTTGTTTTTAAATATAAAGGATAAACAATATAGAAGAATACTCACTATCCGTGATTCTGATATACCCGAGACAACTGATGATGTATATAAAACAGTTCCAATTAAAGGTTATACAGATGCCGAGTTTTGGCTTGAGTCTAATTTGATAGAAGGTGACCGTGCTCGGAACAAGAGAGGAACAGATCAAGGAACAGATCACGTAACCGACAACATGCCAGGCGCAACAGAACACGTAACCGACAACATGCCAGGTGTAACAGAACACGCAACCGACAACATGCCAGGCGTAACAGAACACGTAACCGACAACATGCCAGGCGTAACAGAACACGTAACCGAAAATTTTCCATGCGTAACAGAACATGTAACCGACAACATGCCAGGCGCAACAGAACACGTAACCGACAACATGCCACGCGTAACAGAACACGTAACCGAAAATATTCCAGGCGTAACAAAACAAGTAACTGACAATATGTCAGGCGCAACAGAACACGTAACTGACAATACTATGTCAGGCAAAATAGAATCGGTACCCGCCAATTTGCTAGACGCAAGTTATTATTTAGACCTGATATCTGACGAATTGCTTGTTGACTTTACCGTCCAGCTGCTGAAATACTGCTTCTCTATACAGATGGATTTCTATACTGTAAGTGTAGCTGAGGGGAACACCACTGATTTAAATCCGGCTTCTCAGATGTGCTGCATGTCTTGTGATGTTACAATTGAATGTCACAAGAAGAACACCTGTTGTCCACACATTCAAAGGAAACAAGAACACGAATCCGATATCACAAGTAATAACGTTACATGCCATCCCGCAATTATGTTCGTACAGCTACCAAGAGAAATACTTCTGGATGAAGATAAGAAGGTATACACCTTTGTATCGTCTTGTCCGACAGGAACTCTACCGGAACTTCAGGAACTATGTGAGCGTCCGTTCACAGGGGACGATTTGTCCATGATAGACTTGATACCTGTAACAGAAGCGTTGAATGTGACCAACTACGCGAACAGACACTGCGCGACTTGTAACCAGGCTACCGACACATTGTTATGGGGTACTGTTTTACGGTAAGTTTGATTTGTTTAATTGGTGTTTTACATGGCAATGCACAATTGCTGCATTCACTTACATTATATTATCTTACATTACATTACGCACATGGCAATGCACAATTGCTGCATGCACTTACATTACATAATCTAATCTTACATTACAATACACACATGACATTGCACAATTGCTGCATTCACTTACATTACCTAATCTTACATTGCAATACGCTCATGGCAATGCACAATTGCTGTATGCACTTAAACTATGCATAATAATAAAAAGTAATGAGCAAATTGCAATATAACTCTAAAAATACAATTTTAAGGTTTAATGCTCGTTATAATATAAAGTGTTAACATCTAAATCTATGATAATGACCAAAATTACATTGTAAAGAAAATAGAATTATAATAAATCATATAACAACCAACCATATTTCTCACACTCACACAGCATATGTCCCTATGACGTCATTACTCCTACATTTCCATACACTATCCTCGTACCAATTCTTACACATTCATTAATGTTCTGATCTAAAGTTAAAATACTCTATATAAATTATTATATATTACTTATACTATGCTTTAAATATAATGTCGTGCAAACATTTAACATAACCCATCTTTATCGTTATTAATTAGGGAATTGATTACAATATATCACACATCAATCCAGGTGTGGATTGTTCGCTATATGTTGACGACTTTGTTATATGTTATCGTGCAAAAAACATGAAAACTATCGAGAGACAATTACAACAATGTCTCAATAAACTTCAGAGCTGGTCTGATGAAAATGGTTTTAAATTTTCTAAATCTGAAACTAATTGTATGCACTTTTGTCAAATTCGTAAACATCATGAAGACCCTCATCTAACACTAGATGGGTCACCAATACCTGTAGTGGATGAGACAAAATTCCTTGGTCTTATTTTCGACCGTAAATTAACGTTTATACCACACCTTAAATACTTGAAGGCCAAATGCCTTAAAGCTCTTAACCTACTTAAAGTTGTTGCAAACACTAATTTGGGAGCAGATCGAAAAGTCCTCTTGGGACTTTACAGATCTCTTATCAGATCCAAGCTGGACTACGGCTCAATAGTATATGGATCGACTCGCATGGAAAGATGAAAATTAAAAAAAGCTTTGCCAATGATCAAAATAGGAGACAAGGTTAGAATTAGCAAATATAAAATAACGTTTGAAATAGGTTATAGTTCAAATTGGACCGAAGAAATATTTGATATTGATGAAATTCAATATACAAATCCTGTGACGTACAAAATAAAAGATTTGAACAACCAAAACATTGATGGAAGCTTCTATGAATTGTAAATGTTAAAAGCTAATCAAGAAATATTCAGGATTGAAAAAGTTATACGACGTGATAATAAAAAGCAATTAGCATTAGTCCGGTGGAAAGGTTACAATGAAAATTTTAATAGTTGGGAACCGTTTAAGGATATTCAAGACATCAAGCAATAACAAGGGCATGTTGCGAGTCTCACATGCGTATGAACAGTCAAGCATGATAAATACAAAATATTGCAGTTTCAGTTTAATCAAGATGACAGTAAAATATCGATTTTACATAGGTAATGCTCCTGACAATTTTCTTAATAAATTCTCAATCACTCGCTAATTATATCTGATGCAATGCTCCTACATTTTTTCCAATAATGGTAAAAGAGAGATAACAGTTACTCCCATTTGACAAATAATCGACGAGGGGTTATCTCTCTTTGTATATTTCCAATACAGCGCTGGGAAGATTTAACGTTTTGTGACAAATTGCGTTTTAATTAATATTTAAAAGTACTTTTACAAATATTAAAGCAAATATTAATGATATTATTACCAACACAACTAAATTATCAGATTGTATTGCAACACAATGCTAATTATAATTACTAACTATGATAATTCAAATTCATGCACATTTGAAAACCCTTTTTAAAGTCATGCGGTCGGTGGTATAGTATATATAGGCGATCGATTTATAGTATCTATCGGTTACGTGCTTGCAAGTGCTGGTTACCTGGTGAAAAGGACATTTATTTGCTAACTTTTGTAGTCTCGCAATCGTGGCGCTTAGTAGATGGTGTCTGTGTAGTTCCGTTACTAGCAAACTAATATTGGGGTGCAGCTGCTAAAGAATTCTTTCCTAATATATGTTTGCTGGTAACAGACCTTGATAAACTTCAGGTGTATCTCTGCGTTTCGTTTCGGTAGACATATACCAAATGGAGTTCTGGTGATCTCTATGGAGGATCCAGCCTATTGAAAAGTTAAATGAATAGTGGGATGAGCGCAAGCGCAGATTTCCTAATTGAAACCAGGTGTGCACAGCTTAAAAAAAAACCGTACAGCCGTTAATGTAAAGAGCATGCGCATTACACGTAGCTTTTGCAAAAATGATAAAATCGAGTAGTATAGAAACTGAGGTTACCAGTGAAGATTTTTTCGACGGGGTTTTGCAAAACGAGTTTTAAATTTGTTGGTGGGGCTTGACAGCACAATGTCACCCCGTCTATGAACTGATTGTTGTTTTCGATCAGTTTTCCGACGATTTCAGCTTGTTGTTCATGACGTAATATGCAAATCTACCATCTCGTCATGTTGGGGGCCCAAAGGGGAAAACTGTGTCGGAAACCTCAGTTTCTATACTACTGTTATTGTTAAGGACTTCTGATCAACATGATAACTGCCCAAATGACATGTATTTGATTTTGAGGTTAGATCCAATAACCAATCAATGCATCATGCAGGTAATTGCCTAGTGAAACCAATCAATTAAAAGCATCATACAGGTTATCCAGCGACCAGTTCTATCTAAATATAGAAAAATACTCATGTAAATAACTACCAGCTAGTGAAAGCAAAATAAACTTAAAGCTGCCGTAACTTAAAGCTATCTTTCTCAACGTAATCTATATATATACTAATACTCAAACATTTCAAGAATAGAACATAGACTGCCACATCATTAACATCATCCCATCAGCTAGAGTGTTGGTTAGCTTTAATGGATTCCGCAGTCTCTGTAGTCTATTGCGTATTTATTTCTTTCATTGACTGTATTCGACTGGCCTTTTCCGTTAAATTTTGTTTTTCTACTTGACTGGCTAACTTTACTGTTTGCGTTCAGTACTCCCTTTACACAGTCAAGTCTCAGTTATCTCCACTGAGCACAGGAAATCGACTGACCAATGTAATCAATTCAATGATGTGATTGAGATGTTGCGAATGAATTCGTTTACTGAAAACTGATTTGACGATATGAAAGAGGGACATTAAACAGAAGAGTGAGTTGTTCAACGGAAAAAGGTCAGTGCACACGCGTAATGCCAAGCAGTCCGGTATGTCAATTTCAGTCATTACCTTAATAAACACAGTGTGAAATGTCCATCTATAGATCTTCTAAGTTTCGTAACTTGAGCTATTTCCTTACCGCGGTGTTTACAAGTGAACTGTAGCAACGCTAAACGTACAAACGTTGCTAAATGTGAAAACGTTGCTAACCATAGTAAGCTATGGGCCAGACACTTTTTCGCTACCATCTCAGGTGGCAAATTCTTACTGGTACCATGCTATTGAGTACATTGAGGAGAAACAACTAATCCACGATAGCAGTGCCAACAGGGTAGCTGATTACTGTTATTAAAGTTATCTCCCCCTTTTAAATAAAAATCAGGTTTCTTTAATAAACAAAAATAGTTTTCTATGAAATAGTAAGTGCTAAACTTCTAATATTTTGCATATGGCATAAGCTTTTGGTTCGCTACAACATATGCCAGGTTGTCCAGCGACCAGTTCTATCTAAATATAGAAAACATACTCATGTACTTAACTACCAACTAGTGGAATCAAAATAAACTTAAAGCTGCCTTAACTTAAAGCTATCTTTATCAACGTAAAATATACATATACTTATAATCAAACACTTCAAGAATAAAACATAGACTGCCACATCATTAACATCATCCAACCAGCTACCTCGCCCTTACTTACAAAATGTTGACGTAAACAATTTTCAATTGGCCAATTTATCGATGAAAACTATTCCCAATTTGTTCGTTTTTACGATAGAATTTTCCAAAATTTATATGGGTTCTTTTCCCAAAATACATGGAAAAATCCCTGACATCACACAGAAACTGTCATCTTCTAGCAAGATACCTGTGTTTACTGTAACAGATTACCTTGATAACACTCACGGTTTTTAATGAGAATAAAAATCGGTATCTAATTGTTTTCAAGCTTAAAATCCTCATTTGCTGTATACAAATCAAAAATCATGTTAAAGAACAATAGAAATATATTCGATACATGGGCGAAGCTGGTATTTTTGAAGCTATAGGCCCGATTAATTTCTGAGCACTGTAGAGGTGTCTGGGGGCATCCTCTCCCAGAAATATATTGATAAATAGAGTGTTTCTGGTGCATTTCGAGATTTTCCAGAATAATCTGGCCCTGGCCTGCTGTGCCTTAGTGCCTCTACGCCACTGCCTATAGTAAGATTAGCCTAAAGTACGGTCCCTAATTTTCCTCTCTGGAGTGGCTCGAAATATTAATAGTCGATAGTAAGATTAGCAGCTGGTTTAGGTATGTTTTTAAATGCCCCTCTCGGGGGCTCCTCGAAATATTGATATACAATCAATTTGATGACAATGTGCAATGAGCTGGTGTCATGTTTATATCACAGAGGTCAAATGTACTAAACGTTATTGCTTTAGCTTTAGCTTACCCAGGGATAGGCTCAGTCTCAGAGCTGAAACTTGTATATGCCACCTTTAATTTGTTAACATCACTAAAGCTGTCAATAATCCAGGCGAACGTGACATGATGTCGTACAGTACTGATGAGTCATGAGTCATGACCTTGATTTATGATTAATGTTGGTCAACGTAGACGGCTAGCTATTCTACAAGTATTTGTTACATCATTCAAGCATCATTTGCTCATTAAAACCTGGAATTGTTAATTATTGACTTGCAATTATGCAAGTTCATTCAACACATATCACAACATCACGTCAACAGCCGACTAGTTGCAGTTTATTGATTTTAGGCGTCCACAGATGCGGCTGATTTTAGCGTAAATATGCTAAAAAGTGTTTAAACATCTGACTTACTGGCCTTTTTTCTGGGGACAGGAAATAATTATGTCCTGCAGTAGATAATACTCATGTTTTACGTTTTCATTGTTTCCATTGTTGCTTTTCAGTTTTGCTCATGTATCTTGTAGCCTCCACTTTGAATATGAGTGTTTTGAGCAACAAACTGGTGACCAATTTTCAAAACTGTCTCAACATTGGGTAGTCATGAATCTTGCCGAAATTTTCAGGAAAGGTAGTAGAGGTACTGATCTATCATTGCTGTTTATTTAAGTCAAATCGGTGACGAGGCATTTTTTGTGACCGTTACAAAACAACTCAAAATTTCCGATCTTCACATTTGAACCGCAATTTAGACAATGCTGTATATGCCAAAAGTGGTCAAAATGATTTTAGAAGGATGCTTAACTTATAAGCTTACTTAATGTATGGTCTATGTTATTTTTACATTCAAATTTGGCTTAAGCTAGCGCTTTTTAAAAGACAACTGTAATTTCCGCGTAACAGCACTAAGTACAGATTGGGACTACTTTTTGTTAAATCGCTTGAAATTCAAAAGTGAGTTATGCGGCACATCCACGAGAAAAGCTTTGGCTGCTTCTAGCCTGTTAACTAATACTTTAGGATTGAAACCGTGTGGCCTTTTTATTTTCATTACTTTTACTTGAATAACACCGATAATTTAGATGCTTGACAAAGAAATATAAAAAGATCGGACCGGGAAAGGTATTTGGGTTAGGGTTAGGTATTTGTATCAGATCTAAAGACCTGGATGGCATTTTGATAAACGATTGAATAGTGTAAATATAGATATAAAATTCAAACAAGTAAAACAGCATTCAAGGAGGTCAGTCAACCATAAAACACACACAGAAGTAAAGAACACATTTTAAGATTAATAAAAGGCCAAGAAATACATTACAAACACAAAATGGTTGACTATAGGGCTACCGCCTTGGAAAGTGCAGTGGCACAAAAGGCCGCTGGTGGTTTAAACCATGTTTTAGGGTGCGCCAAACCTCACACTTACCCTTTTGTTTGCCGTGCTTTGGCGGGTTAGTTTCTGTAAGACAGTAGAACTAAGAATTGCGAATTTAGGCTAGCGCGTTGGCGATTTGCTTATGTTTTCCAACCTCATAATGTATTCATTTACATATTGAATAATTCTCAATTCATTTCAATAGCTTGGCGTTTAAAGCGTTGCTTCTTCGATTGAATATGAGCCTAATTTGTACTGTTTGCGATTTAGAAAGAATGTCAGGCTAGCTCTAATTCGTGTCATCTTCGATGGCCTTGTACGTAGTGACATATCTCCTTTCCGGAAATTCTAAATTGTTAACTCTGTTCGTCTGCTCTAACGTCGGTGAGGATTACTCCCTGTGAAGTGTATGTGTTTTTTCGGCAACTTTTAGATATTCCCGACCACGTAAATCAGAAGATATTCACGTCACCGCATTCAACAGCTCGATGTGAATCCAATACATGTAAAATGAAAATAATTGGACGGTGATGTAGAACCAAAACGTATATATGCTGCATCAGTTGGTTTGTTGCATGGTTTACTATTGTTTCACAGTAAGTCTTTGGCCGAGAATCGACAAAATTAGACACTGTTTAAGCTGTCTGCTAAAAATAAAAAACAAAGTTCTTTGCAGTACTTGACTCCATCAAACACAGTGTACAGTAATTGATACACGTGTTCCGAAAGAATTACTTGAATTGGCCTCGATATGTTTTATTGTCACAAAACCGCTGAAGCAATTTCAAAACTTAGGAACTTCGGAACATTTGAATATCATCATCACTGTAACCGTGTCTCATAGGCGGCTTTCCGTAATGTTGGGGTCACAGAATTACTCGTATCTAGTCCATGTTCTCATCTTTTTTTATACATCACTTTTCTTACTTACATTCGTATTCAACTGCAATATAATAAATAGCACATATACACTGTATAGATTCATAGAATATTATCACATACTGTTCTAAATAAAATAACTGTAATAGGCAATGTATTATTATAATATATACTATACACATCATCTTAAAATTACAAGACGTAAAATGCAATAGCACTTACAATATGCCCCAGAATAAAAAGTAAATATAGCAAATTGAAATACATTCTAATATGCACTTACATTACATAATCTTAAATTACGATACGCTCATGGCAGTACACAATTACTGTATGAACTTACATTACACAATCTTAAATTACGATACGCACATGGCAATACAAAATTGCTGTATGCACTTAAAATATGCATAATAATAAAATGCAATTAGCGAATTGCAATATAACTCTAGAAATATATTTTCACGTTTTAATGCTCGTTATAATATAAAGTGTTAAATCTAAAAACTATGATAATGACCAAAATAACATTGTAGAATTATAATATATCATATAACAACCATATTTCTCACACTCACTCAGCATACGTCCCTATGACGTCATTACTCCTACATTCCATACAATATCCTCGTACCAATTCTTCCACATTCACTACTGTTCTGATCTAAAGAAATGTAAAAAATCGGACAGGGAAAGTAGCATTCAAGCACGACAGTCAACCACAAAACACAGAAACAAACATGCAAACAGACAAACAAGAAGTCAATAGTAGTAATAAAAGAAAACGACATCACAAACACAAAAGGGTTGACAATAGGGCTACCGCCTTAGAAATACTCTATACAAATTATAATATAGTACACATACTATGCTTTAAATATAATGTTGTGTAAATACATTTAATATAACCCACCTATAACGTTATTAATTAGAGAATTGTTTTCAATATTTCACACCTTTAGTTATATATTTCTAAATAACAATTCCTTAAAACAAGATTTGATGCTTTACAATTGTCAACCTTCATTGGCGTAGCTCTGCGTAGGCCCTGTAGGCCCGGGCCTACGCCTATTTTTCAGAAATAGAAAATTTAAAATTTAAAAAATGCAATAAAATCGGAAGGTGGGGGGTGGTTGGGGCGGGGCTGGATAGGCGGCGTAGTGACTAGAAAATATCATTTTCATATGTATTTGTTTAGTTGTCTTTGCCCTTCTTAAAGTCTAAAATATACGTCAGCACGCATCTAATGCATTCTAACATAAAAAAAAATCGGGGGTGTGGGGGCATATCCCCGGACCCCCTTAGCATAATAACTTTAACTGCAGGCCTATGCCGTCAAAAAGGCCAAGCTACGCCCCTGACCTTTACTAAACAATATTGGTATAAACGTATTCAATTAAACACTTTCTTCAATTATTTCTCCTCACAGTCGCACTTTGAATGTCCGAAACTAATCACTTTAAAATTAATATCATCACAGACGGCTGTGCAAATACTAAATCTGAATGTAAGAATCTTGCTTTAAAACTCAATATTGTTATTGTTAAAGACTTCTGATCACCATGATAACTGCCCTAATGACCTTTGGAGTTAGATTAAAAAAACCAGTCAAATCAATGCATCATGCAGGTAATTGCCTAGTGAAACCAATCAATTAAAATCATCTAAATATAGACAAGAACTCATGTTCTTAACTACCAGCTAGTGGAAGCAAAATAAACTTAAGCTGCCTTAATTAAAGCTATCTTTATCAACGTAAAATATGCATATACGTATAAGAAAACATTTCAAGAATAGAACATAGACTGCCACATCATTAACATCATCCCACCAGCTAGACTGGTGGTTAGCTTTAAAGTATTACGCAGTCCCTGTCGTCTATTGCGTATTTATATCTTTCATTGACTGTATTCGACTGGCCTTTTTCGATAAATGTTGTTTTTCTACTTGACTGGCTAACAACTGTTTTCCGTTAAGTACTCCCTTTATACAGCAAAGTCTCCGTGGTCTCCACTGAGCACAGGAAATCGACTGACCAATGTAATCAATTCAAAGAAGTGACTGAGATGTGGCGAATAAATTCCTGTACTAAACACTGATAGGATGATATAAAAGAGGAACATTCACAGAAGAGTGAGTTGCATAACGGGAAAAGGTCAGTGAATACGCGTAATGACAAGCAGTCCGGTATGTCAATTTCAGTCATTACCTTAATAAACACGGTGTGAAATGTCCATCTATAGATATTTTAAGCGCCGTAAATTGAGGTATTTCCTTACCGCAGTGTTTTACAAGTGAACTGTAGCAATGCTAAACGTAAAAACGTCGCTAATTGTGAAAACGTTGCTAACCATAATAGACTATGAGCCAGACACTTTTCGCTACCATCTCAGGTGGCAAATTCTTACTGGTACCATGCTATTGAGTACATTGAGGAGAAACAACTTATCCATGATAGCAGTGCCAACAGGGTAGCTGATTCCTGTCATTAAAGTTATCTCCCCATTTTAAATAAAAATCAGGTTTCTTTAATAACAAAATCGTTTTCTATGAACTAGTAATAGCTAAACTTCTAATAAGTTGCATATGACATAAGCTTATGGTTCGCTACAACAATCCACCCTGGGATTAATTTTGGGCCCGCTCTAGCTGGTCCCGCCCCAGGGGCCACATATTTACATAAAGTTGTATAGGACAATCATTTTTCTTCTTCTTTTTTTCTGAAACTACAAGAGCCAGACGTCTAATATATTGCATGTAGTATATGTTTATGGCCCGCTAACAAATGTGTGAACATGGTGACATTGAGGTCATATTTGGCCCAACCCCAGGGGTCACATATTTACATTACATATGTTATATAGAAACCATCTTTAGAAACAATCTTTTTTGAAACGAAACGGTCAAGGTCGAAGCAAGCGGTATGTTTACCTCGGAAGAGGATTTTTCCTCTGAAGTTTGATTTCTACGAAGGACTTTACCTAAAAATGCACAAAATACGCATGACTTATAGAGGATATAGTTTCTGCGAAATAATGGCTTAATACTTTGAAAGGAAAGTGGAAATATTAAAAGAATATTTCCTGTGTACAGTACGTGGAATGTGACAATAGGCAGGAAATAAGCGTGTAGCGGTGAGTGAGGTTTAAGTACATGTAGTTGTGTAGTAGTGGACGTTTCTCTGTTTCAATAGTAAAGTTTGGCGATTTCTTCGGTTAGAAGTGAAGAACTCTGGTAAACAAACGTATAGCTTATTACAACATTTGTTTTTGAAAATGCCACCGAGAAAGCAATCTGACGCTTGCCGTAATGTAAGGGGAGACAACACCGGAGCAGATCTCGATGAAACAGATTCATTGATTACCTCCCCTTCTCCTCCCGCTTTCAGCGATCGCGAGGGAGTTGGGATATTCTCACAGCCAACCATTGATAAGCTCTTTAAGGACGGAGACATTAGAGGCAACTCAACGTTGCTTTGATAAAAAAACTGACAAAACTGGCTTCTCATTCAAGCAAATGATAACTGGACAGTTCTTATCCAAAGAATTGAAAGCACTACCGGTGCTACTGGACAATGGTAAAACGATTGATGTAAACCATAAAATAGATTTAGCAAAACCACTTGAGGCTTAGAGACTGGAGTACACTAGTTCAGATTAATATATATGTTAGTTTATAATCTATGTTGGTCAAATACCGGATATATTGTACTATATTGAATCCTATAAATATATGTATACTATATTACCATTTTGGGGATCGCTATTTATCGTTTGGTACGAATACGTTTCATTTTTACACACCAAACAAATGAAATTCGTATCATACTTCTTTGATTGAAAAACCGACACATCTGGAAAATCCAGATACTCCAAAAAATAACGGGCCACTCTGATTTTATAACTCAATAATGCAGATACAGCTTAAACATTGATACATGTCAAATCGAATTCAAGAAAGATAAAAATATCGGACAGGGAAAGCAGCCTTCAAGGACGACAGTCAACCACAAAACACAAAAACAAACACGCAAACAGACAAACGAGTAGGCAAAATTAATAAAAAATGCAAACGACATCACAAACACAAAATGGTTGACAATAGCGCCACCACCATGGAACGGTCAGTGGCAACAAAGGCCACTGGGGGTTAAACTTCTAGGGTGCACCAAACCTCACACTTACCCTACTGTCATCCCATTAAAACAAAATAAAGAAATCCCCGCCATGATCTAATCTCTAACCAACAAGGCAGCATCAATAGGCAATATAAGTAAAACACAAATATGCTCGTGTAAATATAATACAAAAAAACAATAGCCTAGAAGGACGCAATGAAGGTACTCAATGACTTGGCAGAAGACAGATCAACGAGAGAAAACAACATTAAGGGCACGACAAGAAAGATCATAGACAAACATCAAACGTCACCGTCCCATTGGGCTTTAGGTAGGCGTCATCATAGGGTCCACAGCCTGTCCGATCATCGTACAATTAAATAGGAGATTTATAATGGCGAACTGTAAAAGGGTCCACCACCAAGCATGCAGTACGTTGCAAAATGATAGGGTCATAACCTCTTTTGATACACTTTTTAACAAGTTTAACAAAGATAGTATGAAAGTGATCATGATCAGGAATCTTACGTAGTTTATAAATCAAATCACCATAGAAGTCAGGTTGTGATAGTCCTTGTCGCAAAAGAGTCATTAAATTACTTTTATATTTGGAAAGAATATCAGGGTTACGATAATACAATTTTGCAAAGGTAATACGAATTTTATGGTAACGGTAACCCTGACTGAGTTGCTTTTTAGTTATACGAAGATAACGAATATTAAAGTCCTCAACTCGAGTACAAGCTCTTGAAAAACGAATAAGTTAAGACACGTACACCCCATAAGAAATTGCTCGGGGAACATCCCCATCTAAGTGGTGATAATTAATAATGTCAACATTACATTAATCTCTCTTGTCAAAGATTTTGCTAATTATTTCACCAGTTTCAATCGAGAGATCTAAATCAAGAAAAGAATCGTTATTATCAGATATATTAGCTTTATTAAGCTGAAGTTCTTTAGGATAAATATTATTAACCATAGTTGGAAAGAAAGGGTTGTCAATGTTCAATATGGCATCCAGATACCGAGAGGTGTCATTAAAGGCTTCAATAGCATCTGCCTGGGTATCTGGTGAAAGACTCAACATGAAATCTCTTTCATAGCAAAATGAAAACAAATCTGCGACAACTGGTGCACAGTTCGTACCCATAGGGATACCGATTTGTCTATAAACTGTGGTTCCATACCTGACGAAAATATTATCTAATAGGATGATGAGTGCTTCACAAACTTCATAGCAATTCCACATAGTATAATTGTCTAAACTGTGGTTAGTAAAAAACGCTTTAATATTATTACAAAATAATAAAAATGTAGAGTTCTCTAGCGAATGTTTTTTAAATAAGAGAAATTAGCTTGTCTTTAATAAGATGATGTGGTAAAGTTGTACAGAAATCATAAGTGCTTATAGATGAAACATGACGTTTATTGAACATTTAATCAAGAACGTCTCCTGATTTTTTTATAGACCAAAACAAATTAATCCCAGAGTTTTCGTATGTTTTATCACAATATCGTTTAACGTGATCTTTAACGGCAGTAAGACAAGAAGTTAAACGTTTGGAGATGTTTGTTATAGGGCAGGCAGTAGAAGTCGAAATAAAGCGGGCCTTATATGGATTTGTATGTAATTTAGGAATCCAGTACATAGTAGGATGTTTGTTTTGCTTTTTGTCTAGGGTGACTATAATCCTTAGAACAATACACACACAAACATACATCAACTCGATATACATTAACTTGATGCCAAATTTGCTAAAAAAGAATGACTGTTGTAAACCCAGCATCTTGGAAATAACCTTTTGAATAAATAATGAAGTTTTAACATTTTAGTTACATGCATTTCAATGGAGCCTTCCTCCATGAGCGCATACAGTATGTGGCTCAGTGGATTGTACGATGGCCTCGTAATCCGGAGAACCTTGGTTCAAGCCTTGCCGGCGCCTCAGAGTTTAGTCGGTATGCTATTGGGCAAGACACTTCCACTCGAGAAATCAGAGGTAGTCTCGAACGTCGGATGGGGACATAAAATGGGCGTTTCCGTGTATCGTATATTTGTTTTCAAGATTAGGTCAGGTTCCCATATTCCTACATATCACTCCCTTCTCTCTGGTGCGGGTCTTAAGAAAATATAATGTGTTGATGAGCCAGTAAACAACACCCAACTCTACTTATTGAATACATTAACTCACTAAACTAAAGGTAAAATTATGTTTTTCATCAACAACAAAAATTGGAGTAAACACTCATATTGAGAGCAATGAGGGACAGGTTAAGGCAGTACATAGACCACTGTAAATACAATTTCGATCGTTTTAAGGTAACTGTCTTTCAAGTTTCACTATGTATACGTTCAACACAAATATGTATGATGCTAACTAACAGTGTCAAACCTAGGTTATGAATATAACAAAATGCGAAGAATATCATATATGTGTTATTAAGGCGCTATTGTGACATGTGTACTGATTCTATCAAAGAGTTGCCATGGTTATTAGTTAGCACAGTTGTCTATAGGTAGATACATGTATTACCATAACACGTCTTCTTCGTTGCTTTTATTACAGACACAAATATAGTTAGTGCAAATGCATACAATAGTTTTCCATTTCATAGGCAAAATTCTTCATTGTGATTTATGTTGGTGAGGTAATTCCAAATGATGTTACAAATATATTTTAACGATGTTTAACACAATGTATATATATATATACATAATTGCTATTAAAAAGTATTAAAATTAAAGATTAAAAACATCTAATTGGATTTTTTGTTTGCAAGGTTAACTATTACTTATTTATGTGTAATACATAATCGAAATGTCTAAATCATAACAAGTATTGAATTAACGCATACATCTAAACTAGACTAATATGTTATAAAAAGGCAAGCAACCTCAGTTCCCTTATTTAGAACTCGTTGGACTGTTTGTGTCTTTTGTGCAACATACATGTATGTATATATAAAACATTGAATAATTTTGCAATTATTTTTAGAAAAGGCTTACACTTTCCTGTGTATATACGTGTCAGGCTTGTTGAACAAATACATGCAAGCAAATGTATACTATATATATCTATAGTACATAAAAAATGTAATCTATCCAAAAAATGCCTAATTCATAATATAATATTTAAATCATCGTAGAAGGCTTGTGAATTACTGATTCTTCTAATATTATACACATAATGTAAAAAATATTGACTAAACCAAAAGCATACAAAATGTTTTGTATAATGGGTGGGGTAATTTGACTTCCAGTTATAAGCACAATAATGATTTTAAGCTGAATGCATTTCCGAAAGAAAACTTATTTATTCTGTATTTAAATAATTTGAATTATAAATTTAATTGCATATTTTAAAAGTACCTTCACAATTATAATTTGTGTGACCTTTCACTTTTGGCTCAGGTCACTCCGGTAAGGGGCGTGACGAAGCCCATGCTATATTTAGAATATCGCAACCTATATCGGGTTGTGTTTTCCAATTTATTGAACAATGCGCATTATTGTTACTAAAAGCACCCATGGAAAATAAATAGCTTGTAGTGTACACAGTTGTGCATGTTTCCTTTCATTTTCAAATAACGCATTTTTTCAGTCGAGACAACAAAACCAGTTTTCCGAAATAAAATACAGTATTTTATATCAGTTCATAAAACATTTCAAGTCAAATATTTTACTGAGGTAGTTGCATAATCCCATGTGTCATTATATACAATATCTGCCCCTTATTTTGAACACAATCCTGCTTATATGCACATCTGACTTCCCTCTTTATCCCCACCCTCCACCCTATCGGAAAACACTGTTTTGAGTATAATTTGACTAAATAGTAATAAGGTATAATCAAAACATGTTTCAAGTTCCTAGTCTTCTTTGTGTAAATCAATATACAAATTATAGTTCAATAAAGCATATCTTACAATCAGGAGGCAAATAGACATACACTCACATAGAGAGAGATAGGTGTGCTATAATTATTTTTGCTCTCCGACAATTCTGTGTTAAATAGAATAAAACAATATATCGGCATTTTAGACATGTTGCATGCCTGTTTGTATGTTAGTTTCTTTGTTTGCTTGCTTGCTTGCTTGCTATTTATAAATACACACTAAGACAGAAACTGAGTGAAGCCACCTTAAAAATTCAAACATATTTTAAGACTCTTAGTAAAGATTATGCCCATTGATTAAGATGTTTTATAAACGAAACATAATAAACCAAAGCAAGGTATATTTCTAAAAACACTTACCAAATACTTTATCTTTGCTTATACATGTATGTCAAACACAGTAGCACACAAAGTAACGCGTCCCGCACAAGTCTTTGAATCCCGCAAAAGTCTTCGAGATGCCTCATGTTAAATAACTGATGGTGTCAATGGAACACGACTTTTGTTGCTTGAGATCTGGAAATAGAACAGTTCTACCATTGCATACTAAAATAGATATACAGTACCTTCAAAATGCGGGGCAGAAAGAAGAAAAATTGCAAAAAACACATCAAATGAAAGTTTTGTCAAATAACGCCAAGTAAACCAGTACAAGAGATAATTCATCGGGAAAAAAAAACACTTTGTGTAGTTTTGCGCGCTTTCAGGTCATCTTATTAGGAATAAATTGACAGCTTCCTTGACGTTTTCATGTCAAAAGCTCCCATTTGTAAACAAAAACGTGTACGATTAATGCGAGATCGGGGAAACATTTGTTCAAAACATACAGACACAGTTATTTTAGTAAAATCTCATAGTGTAATCAGATAATATAATGTAAATGCATATGCGATTTCATGTAAATTCATTAGGTAATTAATGTCGATTCAAGTAATAATTCATGTAAAATCATGTAAAATTATTTTACATAAAAATGTCAAAATCTGAAATTTCCAAGTTAAAAAAGGGCCAAAAAGATGCTCAGAAGGCTTTCAAGCAATCTTTTACGGTACGCGCAAACAGATTATAACCAGATTTTTTTTATTTTTTTTTAAAAATCTAAAGACCCCCAAAAAGACTGTAAACAAAATAACTGGCATACTAATGCACACAATACGTACTCGTCAGAATAGAAAAACAAACACAATACGATGATGTCATTGTATGCGAGAAACAGAGATTTTCCCCAAGTTTGACCTGGCCCGGCCTGTCGATATGTGTGATATAATCTAACCAACCTGCCAAAGAGGAAGCATTGCTAAGCTCTGCAACAACATGGCTGATATATCATGCACATATGTAGCTATGCGATAGGCGTACGTGCGTACCAATGCACACACTTCAATACCAACGTTTATGTATATTTCTGCAGTCTAAGTACAATATACCACCCTTACCTTCAAACATGCTCATTTATTGTTGAACTTCTTTTTTCATGCATCAAAATCGAACAGGAAAAGTAGCATTCAAAGACGACAGCCAACCACAAACACACACAGAAATGTAAAACGTCTGGGGTTGTATCTCAAAGGTGATAATGTCCAACTAACTCAGTGGATATGTTTTTAAAGAATTTATTTAGGGTTCGGAAGAACATACAGTTTATGACGATATATGGTAGAACATCGTATTACACATCATCTAATACATCATCGGAACCTGAAAATACATCAATTTAAAGTTCCTAAGCAATCGTGTATTAAACTATATATGAAATATATATGAACCCAGTTAAAACAATCACAAGTTATTACATTAATTAAATCATATAATAATATATCGTAGTCAGTTTTAATATTTACATTATTCATATATTATTATAGTCATAGTATCATAGTGCATAGTGGCCTAGCTTAATACAATTACAACAAAGAGTATTATGTTTCCCTTGTAAAAATAATACTCTTTTACAACTAAAGTATACACTTACAGGTTTATGGAACAAGTCCCTGTGTACATAGGTGTTGTGTCAATCAATGACCATCATCCTATCACTCTCACTGTGTTGTGATGGTTAGCGCTGTAAATCAAAGTGCAAAACATGTTTATGCAAAAGTGTTAGCAAGAAAGGATATATCAATCCTGCGCGATCTCAAATCAACTTTACAGAATTGCGCGAAGACATAAGATAACCTGATCCGAGTCAAAACAATCTGCGCGCCTTGAACAATTCCAATCATTTCAAAACCAGCTCTATACCAACCTCAGCAATCCATCCTTTTAAACTCAATCAACCACTTCCAACCATTTTCAAGAATTTATAGATTCATGGAAAACTTTCTTAACTTTCCAACATGACTATTCCCTAATAATGATTGCTGTCAACTGCCCAGAACTTTACCCAACACAATAGGTCACATGATCAAATTTCCCGCCAAACTGTGGCTATTACACAACCAGATTAACATAATAAAACATAATGTACACTATTGAAAAAAACAGTCTAAAATATGTAGTGAATGTACATAGGGTACCACTTAGTTCTTGCGGCTCGATTCCCTGGAGATTTGGGTAGTCAGCAGTTTCCCGCCATCCCAGCCCATGGGACCCAGCCGGACGTCATGTGACACAATCCAAGCTCCCTGATTGGAAGCGGCTCGGCAAGGAGGAGGTCTCTCCAAGTCAAGTGGGCATTGTGCAAGTTGTGCTTCATTAGAGCGGACGACATATTGAGTTTATACGGACATATACAAGTGGATATATTATATAGTGCCTGACAAGACCTACAATGGACAGGTAGGAACACTTTATTGGTGTCAGAAAGTGAAACGAATTCACGCCTGAATGGAAATTCACGTTGCAATGGTGCTCCCATAGCTAGCGTTGTGAACTTTACAACGCGCTGAGCGTCTGAGCGGATTTCGCTCAGGCACTCGCCAGCGTGATACCGTCGGCGGTAATCAATAGGATATTATATCCTAGGAAGCGTTTTTACTTGTCCGGGTGTATTTGCTCACGTAAAAGTGAATTAAAATGTACTTTTTGGTGGGGAAGCGAAAGAGTGCTACTGCGCATGCGTGAACAAATGTCTAACGGGAAGTAAGCCATTTAGTTCCGGTGTAAACATTGACATTGCAGTGGGAGATCCATTGCAGTTTTAGTGGGCAGAGCCTCTTGTGAACATTGTCAAACGTGTTTACGTTTGAGAGTGCAAAAGGTTCAAACTTATTTTCGTTTGACAATGCAAAAGTGTCAAGCGTATTTTCGTTTGAGTATTGGGAATATTTGAAAGACCATTGTATATTACTGTATGGTATTAACTAAACGTGTTTACGTTTAAGTATTGATAATATTCATAAATAACTAAAATATTTAATAATTAATTATGTCGACAAGTGATAGCCTTTGCATAAGACCACGGATCAAGGTCAATTTTGCATCGGCCAGTGAATTGATGCTGATTGATGGCGTGGGTGAGAAAGTGGCAGCAGCCGTGGTTGCTGTGCGGGAAGCACAGGGGGATCTCACTCAAGATGAGTGGGAAGTAATTACCAGGCGACGGGTAAATCCAGAGTGGGGGCCCGTCCTGGACTTCACGGCTAGGGTCCTGATAAAACAGGAGGAGGTTCAGTTAGCCTTGGGCTTTATTGATAGTGTCCCGGTAATAGTGGAGGACGCCCAGTTTGCCTTGGAGCAAGGGGACGTCGCTGGGGAGTTGCAGGGCGGCGATGCTGGGGTGTTGCAAATGGAATCGGAAAGGGAGTCCCAGTCGGAGGAGTCCTGTTATGAGGATAAAGAGACGGGTAGTGTACACAGGCAGGGTAGCCTGGAGGACATTCGCCAACAATTGTCGGAAACATCACACACTGGGGGCAATCCCCCAGTGGGTGCCTCAGTGGCGGCCCCTGAGGCTCACAGGGGACTGAGTTACCATACTGAGGACATGATCCAACGATTGCCGGGAACACCACGCTCGGGGAGAAACACCCCTATGGCCGCCCCTATGATTCATAAGGGACATGACCCTTACACAGGGAATATACTTAATATACCCAGCAGTACCACATCCGGGGAGGAGCACCCCTGAGACCACCCACGTGGCACATGGGGGACAGGGAAATTACTCTTATCAATTTCCAGAGTATTCTTCGGTACAGTACCCCCCTTCAATAGCTTCTATAGAGGGTGCAAAGCCTCCCAAGTTAGGGGCAACAGCCCCGTGTGAGACCCCGAGCAAGGCGGATCTTGAAAGTATGAAAGACATGCTTAAAAAAATGGGCCATCTTGTGGGAGTGAAGGTGGAGGATTTTCCGCAGGCTCAACCTACCACTCTGGGGCCAGTTGGGGCAGCGACGCCGTCTCCCACAGTCACAACCGCGGGGGAGCCCCCACCGAGAGAGGGTGCTATCCCGAAAACAAGTATAAAGGCAAAGAAGGTGCGCTATGCTGCCTCTGGCTCGTCTTCGTCGTCATCCACGGAAGAAGGGGATGATGAGAGCTCTGAAGACGAGCGGCACCGCCGGAAGAAGAGTGGTAAAATCCGGGGATCTAGGGTGAGGGGTACAAGCCCCAAAGTTGAAAAATCCACTCATAGCCGGAAGGGCAAGGGGGCGTCCCCATCGCCGAGTAGTAGAGCGAGCTGCACAACATCGCGAAGCGGCAAGACGCGTCGCTCCCCGTCGCCGGGGAAGTCAGACTCTGAGGATAGTGCCCCAGAGAGGCCCCGGAAGTGCAAAACATACAAGCGGGGAATGTCCCCTACATACAAATATGGCGGATCCCGCGATTGGGACCCCATTAAGTCACTCCCGAAGGCCCTTATATATGATGGGAAGACCGAGTGGCTAGTATTCAAGCAGCTACCCTAAGAGGAAGGGATGGTCGAAATCTCAACGTATGGAATGCCTGTGCTGGTCCCTGACTGGTAAAGCGGCGGAGTATTGCGCGCTCTTGAAAGACCGGTACCCAGGGACCCTGTTGTCGTACCATCTGTTGTTAGCCCAGTTGGATGGCCGGTTCGGGGGCAAGGAACTTCCGGCCACCGCGCAGGCGAGGTTCCAGCAAGCTATGCAGGCCCAGGACGAGAAATTAGAGGACTGGGCCGACCGGGTGCTGACGTTGGCCAACAAGGCATTTCTGGATCTACCCATCACATACTCTACCCAGCAGGCAGTGACACGGTTCTGCCAGGGACTGACGGACCGCGACGCCGGCCATAGGGTCGGACTCGAGCAGCCAGACCGGGTTGAAAACGCGATAGAGCGGGTGAGGGCACCAACACATGACGAACGCTGTGTATGGGAAGCCCCGTAAAGACTGTGACACCCCAGTAGTGATTTCGGCGGTTCAGGAGGCGGAGCCCCAGTCGACCAGCAGGGTGGACAGTGTGTTGGTCAATATACAACAAGAGCTAGCCCCACTGACAAGGAAGTTTCACTCGCTGGGTAGCGATACGAAATCGACCCAGGGACCGTCTGCTCCACAGTGGAAGCAGCCCGAACGCCCACCCATCAATCAGAGGCAAACTAATAAATCAGCATGTGTTGGGTATGGTGAGGTGGGGCACTTCAAACTGGAGTGTCCCAATAAGGGGCAAGGCGACCCATGGATAGACAGTTGTTAAACGGGACAGGATCGGGGCGAACGGCTGATCCCCGATTCAGGAGGCCAAGCCGGGTAGACATTGAGTAGTAATGAGGCGGCACCGGCAAATGCGCGGCCCATGAATCAAGGGGCAGTGGTGGGCACCTGCGGGGCGGCCCAGCAGGTGCAGAGCCGAAGAGCGGACATGGCTAGTGAGGTAGCAGGATTGTTTACACGGAATCCTATGAAAGGCCCGACTGGCCCAGTAGGGGCTACCATCCCGCCGGGGGAGGTTACCCCAAGGGGAAATTGGCAGGCTAAACCGGGAGATAAACCAATCTCCGTCAGTAGTGCGCAGCCCGGAGTGGGGTTGGACCATAGAAACGTGACACCACCTAACCAAGTTAAACAGAGCATTCAAGAGAGGGCGGAGATCGAGGGAATGGGATCACCGCAAGGGGATGACGGAGGCGCTCTAGCGGAGCAGAGGCCAGGCAGCAGCCTTTCATCTCCATCCATGGCACAGGATGTCCCGGTGGAAACCCAGGGGACTAAGAGTCCAGAGGGGCCGGAAGTGGGGTGCCAGGATGGGGAGGGGGAGGTGCAGGTTTGTCAATTGGGCTCCCATTCCCAGTTTAGCATTGGGATCCAAGTGAATGGACTGTTAGTGGAGGCGGTGGTGGACAAGGCGGCAGAGGTGACCATAATATCTGACCGAGTTTATAGGTCAATGAAGGTACCTCCGCCCAAAATCAAAGTTGTTAAATTATTAACAGCAGGCCGGGAAATGTCGATGTACGGGTCTATTGTTGGCCCAGTAACGTTGAAGATTGGCGAGAAGTGCTACCAAAGAACTGTTTATGTAGCTCCTATCGCGGAAGATATGTTGCTGGGTTGCGATACATTATTTCACCTGGGAACGACCAATATTAATATGGGTGAGGGTGCATTGGTAATTGATGGTCGAGCCCTTAGACTGAGTACTGGCCAGGGGGCTATTGACCTGGCAGTATCGGTACTACCTTCTAGGACGACCGTATGTGGTCAGAATGGACCAGACGAGTTTGACTTGGTTGTTGAGGTTAGTGAACCCCATGGGGCAGTTTGTGGCAAGAAACGCGGAACTGCGGATGCAATGTCTTGGATACCAATGGTACCGGGATATTGCAACGCGTTAAAATGCCGGAGTTGAGCCAGGGGAACTGCCATGTGAGGAATGCAAGTAACCCCGGGGCAGTTGGTGTGTGGTAAGAAACCCGGAGATGCGGTTGCACTGTTGGTCAAACCTGTTAGACAGGGACATTGCAACACATTGTGGCCGGAGTTGAGCCAGGGGAACTGCCATGTGGGGAATGCGAGTACTGCACCAGGGCGGACAGGAATTGGGGGTGTTTCATCCGAGATGTGGATGAAGCGGTTCCGTTGGCGGCGTCAGGAGTGCAGGGAGTTGCGGGGGTGCATCACGGTGGGAACCACCGTGGTGGGGATGTCAACTACTGTGCGGGGACGGGATGTCAGCGGAAAGGTTCCTGGGATGCGGAATTGATCACTCCGCGGGATCCGCAGGGGTTGCAGTGGAGCGAGGCTTTTGAACAAAGTGATAGTCAAACTGGGAAGGTCGAGCGGTCCTAGAGGATTTGTAGTAGAACTGGAGGTAGAGGTTCTAGGCATATGCGGTAAATCGGATCCAGGGTAAATGGTTTATGGTCCGGATACATGGGCAGATGAGGAAGACCCGCGGAGGCTCTGGGATCCAGGTGGACCCATTGTACGCAACCATGGGGCGTGCAAGGAGGACCCTTGGATGCCCTGGGATGAGCAGGACCGATTGGCAAACGGGGACAAGCGTGGGTACCCTGAGATCTGGGAGGGGGCCAGTCACCAAGATGTGAGGTGGCCTGTCCTGAAGTGACGGCCAGGGATTTTGAGAGCGGGTGCTCCGTCCAGGCGTCACCAGGATGTTAGACCGCGTAAGAATAAATACATAGGCGGCTTCCTTTGTATTATTGCCCTTGATCCCTCATAATATTCGAAGACCAGAGTTGTGGGAAGATCCCGCGTCACTGCACCTGTGGTTCCATGGAAGTGTTGTTAGTGACTCCAAATTGGGGCACCTACCTCAATAGCAGGAGTTGGGTAATCTCTGGTCAGAGGGTCCGGACGGTTATTACAGGGGAGGGTTCGTTTGTATGGTCGTCTCGGACCCCTCAAAGTCTCTAAAGGCCAGAGTTATGGAAGGGTTCCCGCATCTCTGCACCTGAGGGGCTCTGGAGGTTTGGTTAGAGACATCCCAAATTTGGGTGTTGTCTCCCAACCCCAATAATGGGGGGGGGGGGGGGGGGGGGAATGGTTAATTTATCTGCGAATTTAAGGAAGGTCATCGGGGTAATATTATTTAATAGGGGAAAACAGTCAAATCACAAACATATGGAAGGATCAAGTTTGGTTACCAGGGTTCAAGGGAATTAGTGCTGGTAGGAATTAATGTTGGTTACCAGGGGAAAATTAAGGATCTTTTAAAGTCGGTTACCAGGATTATCTGTAGAGGGGAATTATGAACGGGATATTATCATTATTGTTTTGGAGCATATTATATTAAATTATTGGGAGGCACCTCCGCGGCCGAGAGTTGTGGGTCACACAGGCTCCAGTGGGTAGGGTTGGGGAGATTCCCACATCACCTCTGGGGTCATGTTGGTGGTGAGTGTTTAAACAACACTTTTGCCCGGGTTCAGGGAGGGTACTCAGATAGGAGACGTAAAAACCTAAAAAAGGGAAGTTAGCGCTCACAACGGCAAAGTTGTGCTGAGGGCTAATGGGGGTTCCCCCGGGTGTGAAGACCCTTTTTATAAAGTGGGGAGGAGTGTAGTGAATGTACATAGGGTACCACTTAGTTCTTGCGGCTCGATTCCCTGGAGATTTGGGTAGTCAGCAGTTTCCCGCCATCCCAGCCCATGGGACCCAGCCGGACGTCATGTGACACAATCCAAGCTCCCTGATTGGTAGCGGCTCGGCAAGGAAGAGGTCTCTCCAAGTCAAGTGGGCATTGTGCAAGTTGTGCTTCATTAGAGCGGACGACATATTGAGTTTATACGGACATATACAAGTGGATATATTATATAGTGCCTGACAAGACCTACAATGGACAGGTAGGAACACTTTAAATAGTAACAATCTTCAAACAGGTATTAAAGCAGCTTGCTCCATTTAAGTGTTTGGAGAATAGACCAAATCTTGCTCCTCCTACACTCTCCCCATCTTTGAAAAAAACTGATATCCCATCAGTTTACTGTGACATCTAGAAATGAAAAATTGATCGACATAAAACAGAACAAATATGATTAATACTAGAAAGTATTAACTATTTGCGAAATGACAAGTTCTAGACTATCATTCCCTTAAATTGCTTAGCTATAATACTTATTCTTGCGACTCCTTAGTATATCATACCAAGTATTATAAGAATACTAAACATAACTGTTTCGCTAATGTAAAACCGTTTCTTTTTCCAATCTGAAAGAAGAAAACTAGATAATTTAATAAACTGAATAAAATAAAACAAGGTCGTAACTTAAATGCTGCTTCTTTCTTCTCCTCCTCTCTGAAAAAATTGTGTCTCACAATTAAAACATTAATTCTTCCTGAAACATAAACCTTCTTAACTAATATATGCATTCATATTAGTTGCTATATCGTATGAATGACGTATCTGATCATCTTTATTTCTGATATCACATTTCAGTTATCATGGTCTAACATAATACAATTTAATCTCAGAATCATTTACAAACTTTACATTTGTCTCTGAAATCATTTCATTATTGCTTCCCACATTTTATTTGCTATATCCACACTTACACTGCTTAATATTCCAGACATTAAAAGTTTATTTTATGCATTCCCTGGGTCAATTATTTCTGTGACAGCATACATGTGATAGTCCTCCATCTATTCCGGTTGTTTGGAAGCTCTCTCTGATCTCCTTGGAGGTACATTTGGTATCACATCTTGTCTATTACATCTATTTTGAGCATTTTCTGTTTCCTCCTGTAACTGTGTTTCTATAATTTTAACATCTCTTGGCTTCTCTATTTCCTTTTCTCTAACAGATTCTACTTCTGTTCTCCTTACTTCTGTCTCTTCTAGCGGTTCATTGATGAAAATACTTGTCTCTATATTTTCATCTTCTCCCTCTGTTTCATGGTCTGTATGACCTGTATCTGTTTTCTCTATCCCTGGTTTCCTGTGTTCTGTTGCCTTTGAATTTGTTTCAGCAGCTTTATATAATCCTTTATCTGTACTCTTTCTTATTGTTGTTTCCTTTGGTTTCTCGGCTATAACCATTTTATCCTCCTCTTCTGAGAGTTTATGATCTCTCTTTTCTTTGACTTGCGTTTCTTTCCTCTTTTTTTCTTCTCCTTTTTTGACAGATATTTTATAAGTTTCATCAGACATATGGGTGTCCCCATGTGGAAATGTAAGTATTACATCTTCAAAATCTGAATCATCCGTTTCAATATCCTCTTGTTTCTTTCCTGCTTCTCCTATATTTTCTTCTGATTTCTTGACAGCTGTCCTTAGAGTTTTATCTTTGTCTTGATTATCTTTCATAGTATCAACAACATTGTTATCTTTTTCTGGTCCAGTGTCTGTGGTTCCTAGTAGTAACAAGTTGTTTCTGTGAAGAGTTATAATCCTGCCATCAGGTGCTCTGACCTCAAACACAGGGATATATTGGATTGGCTGGTCTATTACATCATAATCATCGTCTTCAAATCGGTCTGCAATTTTGTGTTTTCCATCAAAGGCTAGAACTTTTACTAACACTTTTTCTCCTGTTTGTATCTTACTTGCTTTAGCCTTTCTATCATAATACTGTGTCTGCTTATCTCTTGCTTTATTCGTGTGATTGTTTACTATGTGCTTTGCTGTCTCTAATCTCTTCTTGAACTGCTCAATGTAATCGGATGTTGATTTCTCACTGGTTTCATTTATGGGCATTTCAAAAATGGCATCTATAGGAAGTTTTGGTGTACTTCCGAACATTGGCTGGAATGGGGGAGTATTGTGTTGATTCGTGTCTCGTACAGTTGTACGCGAATACCAATGGTGCGACATACTTTTTCCTGCCTACTTTCTTGTCCGGTTCCAGGGTTCCTAACATATTCAACGAAATTCTGTTGAACCTTTCTGTAAGTCCGTTTCCGCTAGCGTGATAAGGAGTTGTTCTGGATTTCTGCATCCCAAACAGGTCACATAACTCATTAATGACTGCAGATTCGAAATTTCCTCCCTGATCACTATGTATCCTTGTGGGTATTCCATAATGCAGTATGAAATTTTCTTAAAATGTTTCGGCAGTTGTTTTAGCCGTTTGATTTATGGTTAGTACTGCTAGAGCTAATTTGGTGAAATTATCAGTTATTACTAAAATATTTCCTATTCCTCCTTTTGATGGATCTAGTGTCAGAAAATCCATGCACACAAGTTCTAATGGATATGTAGTGATGATGTTAACTAATGGTGCACGGGTGTTTGTATCTGATTTCCTTTTAATACATCTTTCACAGTTCTTGATCTAGGTTTCACAATCTGTTGTTATCCCAGGCCAGAAAAATCTATCGCGTAAAAGTGAATTAGTGCGATTCCTTCCTGGGTGGCCTATATCATTGTGTAAACCTTGGAGTGCTGTCTTCCTGTAGACTTTTGGAAGAACCAGTCGTGTTATTTTCTCTTCACTATACGTTACTTGTCTGTACAGTACTCCTCTAATTAACTTGAAGTTTTCAAAGTTTCTTTTCATTATTTGGTCTTCCTTAGTGTAGAATTTTAAATTTGGTAGTCTCTTGTCCATTATTGCTTTCACCCATTTTCCTATTACAATGTCCTCTCTTTGGTTCTTTCTTATATCTCGGAGTTCAATGTTTGCAAGAGAATGTTCAGGAGTTTCTGTAGCTTCCACAATGTTAATTGTTGCTACTGGAATAGTCTCTATATATGGTATTGCTTGAATGTTAGTGAAAATTGCTTTCACAGTTTCGTCAGTTATCTTTATGAAGACTTCACTGTTCTCTATGACCCTTTCGTGTGGATATCTACTCATGGCATCGGCATCTGCATTTCTATTGCCAGGTTTGTAGACGATATCGAATTTGTATCCTGCTAAAGCGGCAGCCCACTTTTGCCCCGTAGCGTCCAACTTCGCTGATGTCAATATATGTGTGAGTGGGTTATTATCGGTGTATACAGTAAATTCGCTTCCGGTTAGATAGTCACGAAATTTATCCGTAACTGACCATTTGAGAGCTAAAAACTCCCGTTTGAATGTAGGATATTTCTTCTCTGACGGGGATAGTTCGTGAAGCACTCATCTTCCTATTAGATAATATTTTCGTCAGGTATGGAACCACCGTTTATAGACAAATTGTTCGTATTCCTATGGGTAAGAACTGTGCACCACTTGACGCAGATTTGTTCTTATTTTGCTATGAAAGAGATTTCATGTTGAGTCTTTCACCAGATACCCAGTCAGATGTTATTGAAGCCTTTAATGACACCTCTCGGTATCTGGATGACATATTGAACATTGACAACTTTTTCTTTCCAACTATGGTTAATTATATTTATCCTAAAGAACTTCAGCTTAACAAAGCTAATATATCTGAAAATAACGCTTCTTTTCTTGATTTACATCTCTCGATTGAAAATGGTAAAATAATTAGCAAAATCTATGACAAGAGAGATGATTTTAATTTTGACATTGTTAATTATCCCCACTTGGATGGGGATGTTCCCCGAGCAACTTCTTATGGGGTGTATGTGTCTCAACTTATTCGTTTTTCTAGAGCTTGTACCCGAGTTGAGGACTTTAATATTTGTAATCTTTGTATAACTAAAAAGCTACTCAATCAGGGTTACCGTTGCCATAAACTTCGTAAAACCTTTGCAAATTTTTTCTTATCGTAACCCTGATCTTCTTTCCAAATATAAAAGTAATTTAAGAACTCTTCTGCGACAAGGACTATCACAACCTGACTTATATGGTGATGTGATTATAAACTTCGTAAGATTCTTGGTCATGATCACTTTCATACTATCTTTGTTAAACTTGTTAAAAAGTTTATCAAAAGAGATTATGACCCTATCATTTTGCAACGTACTGCATGCTTGGTGGTGGACCCTTTTACAGTTCGCCACCATGCTTTCCTCTTTTTTTGTAAGATGACCAGACAGGCTGTGGACTCTATGATGACGCCTACCTAAACCCCATTGGGACGGTGGCGTTTGATGTTTGTCCATGATCTTTCTTGTCGTGCCCTTAATGGTTTATTCTCTTACTGCTCTGGCTTCTGCCAAGTCAATGAGTACCTTCATTGTGGCTTTCTATGCAATTACTTTATTTCCTGTTAGATGTTTTTGATAAATAATTGCTCCAAGTCCTGAGTTACAAGCGTCTGTATGCAGCTCGAAGGGTAACGAAAAGTCAGGGTATGAAAGAACTGGTGCTGTTGTAAGAATCTGTTTTAAGTTGTCAAAAGCTTGCTGTTCAATTGTAGTCCATTTCCATTCCTTAACTTTTGGTTTATTTTTCGTGGATGTTGTAGTTCGTTCAATGGTTTTATTATTTTCGAAAAGTCTTTAACGAATCTCCTGTAGTACCCCGCAAATGCTAAGAATAATCGTAACTCGTCCGAGTTCGATGGTGTTGGCCACTGTTTTACTTTGTCTATTTTATCTGGGTCTGTTTGAACCCCATCTTCTGTTACAATATGACCAAGGAATTTGACTTTCTTTTGAAAAAATAGCACTTTTCTGGTGACAATTTCAGGCTACACTCTTACTTTTCTTGTAAGTACTAGATCTAGTCGATGAAGATGTTGTTCGAAATTCTCTGCAAAAATTATAAAGTCATCCAAATAAATTACACATATGAACTTGTTGTAATCGCCTAAGCAGTCTTCCATTAGTCTTTGATACGTAGCTGGCGAGTTACATAAACCAAATGGTAGCTTGTTAAATTCAAAGAATCCAAGTGGCCCTACTGTAAATGCGGTGCGTGCTTTATGTTCTTTTACCATTTCAACTTGGTGGTATCCGCTCTTCATATCAATTACACTGAAAACTTTGGCTTTATTTAAACAGTCAAATACCTTTTCCATTCGCGGTAAAGCGTACGAGTCTTTAACGGTTCTTCGATTTAGCATCCGATAATCAACACACATTCGGAGTTTACCATTCTTTTTGCGTACGAGCAAGATGTTTGATGCCCAAGGACTATTTGATCTTCTGATGACGCCTGATGATAATAATTGCTCCATGTGTTTACGTACTTCTTCGATCATTGAAGGTGGAATTCTCCTATGCCTTTGCTTAAATGGTATTCGTTTTCAAGATCTATTCTATGTTTCACTTTGTCACATTTGCCAATGTCTGTGTCTCCCGTGGAGAAAATGTCCTTATGTTTTAAAAGTAATTTCTTCATTTGTTAGTTTTGTTCTTCTGTAAGGTCCGCTTCAAAGTGGATTTCATCAAATATGTCTGTTTCCTGATGTTCAAGTTTTGCAAACACAGAATCATCTATGGTCACTGGCTGAATTTCACAAAGGACAGCCTTTGGCGCTATTGTTATAGCATTGATAGTAACGTTGCTAATATTTACCAAGATTTCTCTGTTGTTTTTGTAAGTATAATGTATTACTGTGGGTGTTATGTCTACAAATTCAGGTAACGACGAGTCTTCACATTCCTGAAGTATTGCTGAAGTTTCATGAAACTTAAATTCTTTGTCTGTATATCCCTTTAAATGAATTGACTGATTGGGTCCGAGAATTACGGTGCCGGGTTATGCTGATCTTAATATAGCAATCCTGTCTTTGTTGCGTTTTAAGTTCTCTGTGTTGTAAATATATACATCTAAATGATAAGTACCATGAAGTCTTCAAGCTTGCACACTGTAAAAATGTTTTTCCAAAGTTGGTTTCACATTCTGTTAAAATTGCATTCAATATATTTGTTCCAATTAAGTACTTTAGAACTATATTTAGTTTCAGGTGTTACAAGCAATAAACATGTCTGTGATGTAGATTTAAGCACCCCGTCAGTGCTATCTGAACTTCTATGTAACCAAGGTATGGCATCTCACTACCATCTGCACACTCCACTTTCAGTATTTCAGTAAGTGGTCTAAGTTTGACGTCTTTAAGAAATACCTGATAAAAAGATTGTGAGACTGATGATATGCATGACCCAGAATCGAGCAAGGCCATTGTGTCAACGTTATTTATCTTTATGGCAGCTTCTGTTGAGGTTCCAACTAATTTGGGATTTTTGTACATGTCTGTAGTGGTGGTACCCCCCGTTCAATCCCGCAACCGAGGCACTGATCAGTTTTCCGGGCAAAATTTCGTAATACGTCCCTTTTTATTGCACTTGTAGCATGTCCGTGTGTCTTCATAGTGTTGTTGTTGTTGTTGTTGTGTGTTATCAAATCCAGAGTAAGTAGATCTGAAAGTGTTTGATCCAGTGGGTCGTCTTGGTGTGTATCGTCCACGCCCACTACCACAGTAAAAATTGTCTCTACGTCCTCTATAAACTCCCCTATTTCTATATGTGTCTGCATTCTGCTGATGTTGTTAATTATGCTCTGTAACCTGTTCTAATTTGTCAATTCTTTCATGTAATGTCTTAAGTAATTATTTGACTTCTCCCAATTCAGACGTTTCTTCAACTTTAGTTGTTGCATGTGATGTTGTCTTATTCCCTTTTTCTTTTTGTTCTGTCAGACTATTCTCAATTTTCCTCAACTCTATCTTAAATTTATCATAGTCTTTAACTGTTTGTATTTATAATTAGCTAGTTGTTTCAGCTGTGTCTGAAGACCTTGGTAGAGAACACTTTTCAGAATGTTTTCTTGTGTTGGTAGTAATGCCTTTAACTCCACTGCTTGTGAGAAAATGTCTTCAACCTTGGCAGCATACACTGAAACTGTTTCATTTGTGTCCTGCGAGCAAGCATAAATTCTCCTAAGTATTGACTCGGCACTGTCAATCATCGAATATGTAGCATTAAACATTCCAAGTATCTGATCCACGCTTGCTCCTATGCCTAATCTGCGTAGTATGTTTGCTGCCTCTCCCTTGCAAGACCGTCTGATTCCATTGAGTATTTGCTCATATGTGTATGTTTTCTCTATCCTTAAACAATCCACCTGATATTTCCAAGTAAGAAAGCTAATTTCTATTTGGCTCTCCATAAAATTCTGGTATCTTTGGTACCGATGTACTAGTTTGCTTTCCGGAAGTATCAGATGTGGCTATCGACGCTACATATGCTTCCATAAATTATTTTGAAGATTCAATCGGTGGTGGATTAATTTTCAAATGTTTAAAATCATGTGCTAGTTTAGCCTATTCCGTTGTCTCGACATGCTTGACTTCAGCTGTAGCTCCACCTTCAGCTGTAGTTGTGTTGGGGACTTTCGGTTTCGCACCCTTATCCTCAATCTTAACTTTCGCTTCCTCTTTACCATCCATGGTAAGCATTGCTTTCAATTAATTACAATATTAAATTAATCTAAAACAAAATATATCACAAAGTGTTTATTTATTTACTTATATTTTGCTTAATGTATCTATTTCACTTAAAATTCATAGTGTCTCTATCACTTCTGAATTGAATCACTCCTTTTGGAATTAATTTCACTCAAATAAACCATAGAGATAATTCACTTGTGCACTAACTCTAGTTTAGATACACCACTATTGCACTAAGTTACAATAGAAATAATTCACACTGAGTGTCCGTCTAAATATATTTTCAAGTATTGTTCACAGTTAATTCACTATCGCACTCACCTATATCACATAGGTCACTTATGCACTAGAGTCACTATATCAGTAATCACTGATTCAAATTATACTTTCACTGTGTCAACATTCGCTTGTATATGAAATACATTTGATTTAGTTCAATTTAGCATTAGCTTTTCAGTTCAGTTACATCACTTTTGCACTGTCATCACTTCATGTAACTTAAGTCACTTCAGTGCAGCAGCAGCTGAAGCTTTTCACGCGCACACACCGCATAACTCACTTTTGAATTTCAAGTGTTTTGACACGAAGTAGTCCCAATTTGCACTCACGTGCAGTTACGCGGAAATTGCAGTTGTCTTTTTGAAAACGTTAGCTTAAGCCAATTTTGAATGAAAAACAACACAGACAGTGAATAAAGTAAGTTGATACGTTAAAAATCCCCATAGCATTAGTTTTGACTACTATTGGCATATTTTGCATAGCCTAAATCGCTGTTCAAATGTGAAGATCGGAAATTTTGAGGTTTTTGACCCATAAATGTGTTTTATTTCGGGCATTTTCATGTTTAGTGTCGTTAAAATTTAATAATAATATAGCACTGATGTATTATTTCTATGATGATACCCTTCCAGTGGGGTCTATGTTCACTGAAAATATGAACCAATGTTCCCCAAAAATATTTTGTTTTGTTCTCCAAAAATATTTTTCCATTTATTTTTATTATTATGTTCCCTTGTTCCCCAAAAATATTACTAATAACAGACAATGTTCCATTGTTCCCCAAAAATAAATGGCCTTGTCCCTAAACCCCCTCTATGACCGCAGAACAGAAATGCACCGTTGCCACCTCCCCTTCACCCACCACACCCCTGGGCCCCTCCCCAACCACAAAATCGGTGCCCTTGCTCCACCCCCGCCCCCTTCCACTGCCCAAAGTTTGCATATAGCTACAGCAGTACTGTAAAGGATTACACATCTACTGAAGGTATGTATGTATACAAACAACAATTGATTTTCTTTCAGGGATCTTTGCAGATGTTGCCACCTTCTGTCAAGTGGCATCTCCAAGTTCCAGCTCTGAGACTGAGCCTAGCCCTGGGTAAACTTTAATATATTTGACCCCTGTGATATAGGTTAATTAAGCTAATAATATGGCAATATTTCGAGCCACCGCAGAGAGTGGAATTCAAAAAATGTACCTAAGCTACTCGATCTATCTTACTAGCAAATGTTAACATTTCGAGCCGCCCCAAATTCGGGAATACATTTCTATGGTTCTTTAACGTGGTTTTTATAAATGAAGATTTTAATAAGCTTGATAAGCTTGCGAAACATTAGATATATTTGAGTGGCAGAACCCGATTTGTACAGATTTTTTTATTATTCTCATTAAAGTAGCCATCCCGCCAACAATAGTCAAATTTTATAAACATTATGTACACTGTTTCTAAACCTACTGATGACAAAGTATATATATAACTTACATATTTTGAGAAACCCAACTCATACATACAGAGTATAAACGGCTTTAACCAGCCGGACCAAACCCCAGAACTGGAGTGTTGAATTACGAGTTACCATCATTTTACGGATATTCAATCACGGGTATTCTAAGAACCTATTAATAAACCTATACTTTTAATCGGCACATATACATTGTTATATGGATAGAATTTCGATAAACGGTTTTCTAGTGCAATTTTGTAGTTATTTGGCGGGATAGCTACTTTAAAAAAAAAAGAGAAGTGCCTTACTAAAAGTATAAATGTCCCAAATAATAGATGATTTTGTGAGATTCTATTTACCACACAAAACCCATACAAGTTGATGGTAAAACGTTCACATTTCTCTGTGATGTCAATTTACCTATTACCTATATATTAATACCGTATTTCCTCTATTAGAAGCACCCCCACCTGTTTTAAGAAACCTTACCGTCTTCAAAAATTAAAAGTACCTAAAAAACACACACTGTTTTTACCGCTAATGGATTTGATTAAATTAAAAGTTCCTAAAAAACACACTGTTTTTACCGCTTATGGATTTGATTACGGGAGTTTTTTACCTTCGACACCAGTATGGTCTATGACATAAACCTTAAAGCGCCCCTGTCATCATCAATACAAATTACCGCTTTTATTTATCTCGTTCCTTTCAATTTACTATTTAGTTTATCTTTTATTATTATTTAATTCATACGCAACCAACCCGTTTTGTAATCGTCAAGTTTGACAGAAATGTGTATCATATAGATGCAGAGTGATGACAGTATTACGTATGTTTAGGTTAAGTCAATATCGGTGTCGAAGGTAAAAGATCGCCGTACAGTAATTCTATAAGGGAACAGTCGGGGAAAGGAGGTGAAATATATTGAAAATTTGTATCATAATAGTAGCGCCCCCCTTCGCACTTTCCATAGCGCCCGGGAGCTACTGTTAAAGGAAATACGGTATATACGACAGCCCAAGTTAAAATCCCTTTAAAAATAACAGGACACTCTGTTGATTCATTTGAAATTCCATGCATATATCATATGGCTTATATATTTTGCACCACCAATCCATCCTTTTTAACAACTTGTTTTGTTTATTTCAGAGACGCATCATCTGGTATCCAGATGCCCTTCGTTCTTCAAATACCAATGCAACCCTGAAAGACGTGGATTTAACCAAAAATGTTGACTATACTGTGATCGCAAGATTCTAAACTCCAGGAAATATATTCATTTAATTAGGCTAAATTAGAAACGCGGTTAGTTTTTCTTCGGCCTTATGCGTTATAGTGTATACTTGTTACTGCGTATCCCGCTTGAGATGTGTTCGCCTGATCATGATTGTGACTTCAGTTTGGCAATCCCGAGGACTGAGCAGACATTGCTTTTTTTAAAGAACCAAAATGAACATAATTATACCTCACAGAGACTATATAATATGTAAAGCTGTTAAAAAACACCAAATGTATACAATGTCATACTGCTCACATTCAAAAAACAAAGTTGTTGGTGTTTTACATCATTTTAACACATTTTAGGCCATATATGACATTGATGTTTTTGTTGTAAGTATGAAGTAAATTTCATTATTGTAGTATTTAATAGATGTTTAGTTTATAAATATAATATAAATAAAATATTGTATTATTTATTCTTTGGTTCAGTTGGATCTATGTAAAAAAAAAAAAGTTTCCTTTTGCGTACAGTCATGTATCTGAAACTGAAAAACTGCCTTTTGGGAACACAAGGTCATTTTAATCTATTTATTGTTTATTCAAGCTTTTGCAATAGATCTTTTGTAATTAAAGTGACAAATGGGCCGATGATGGCAATCTTGAAGTGTATATCAAGCACTGAAATTAGCATCTCGAAACATGTTTTGCTGTACTTAGCAGTACTCGTCTGATAAAGCAAATGTCACTGGTCTAGCCTGGTCAAGTAAAATTCATTGGGTTGAAGAGTGCATAAAAAATATCCGCATGACGGATATATTTATATGAGAACTGAACACTTATTTTTGTGTCAACTGCTTAGGATGGCAGACACTTATCGATCACTTTGTCCGTCGTCGTCCGTCCGTCATGCTTTAACCTGCAACCTAACCTTGGCCATCAATTGAAAAGTATTTTAATTGTGTTCATGAAACTTCACCCACATCTTCATCTCAATGAATGTTGTTACACATGTGCAATACCTCTGACTTTCATTTTGGCAGAGTTATGCCCTATTTATCAGCCTAACCTGCAACCTAACCTTGGAAATAAGCAAACAGCAATGTCAGCAGGCGAAGCAAGTGTTCATGGGTGATGGAACACACTTCTAGTTCAAGGTCGACTTAGTGACCGCTTCCCACTAATAACAATCTGGAAACTGATATTTCCATGTCTATACTAGTTTGACATATTAAGCCGTTATATTTGTTTTGTCAAGTGTTGGTGTAGTGGACAATGCGGTGCACTTAAAAGCACAGGACCCGGGTTCAAGACAACGGCGCCACTGAGTTTCCTCTTTCCAATTAGCTTCGTCCATCGTAAGCGGACATAAATCCTCCTATCCGAAGTTTATATATCGAAGTCTATTCTCCGAGCATGTTTAATAAGCAAAAGTAGGAGTAGGGCGGTTTCCCAGATTCCAATGAGACACCTACCCTGACCAGATTCGCATTTTTAATTTGTTTATGGGTGGGGTGGGTGATGGTGGTGGTGGCTAGGCAGGAGGGGCCGGTGAGGGATAATCAAATAAATTGGACTGCAGCTTTGTTTTAATATTTTGATGTTAAATATGGCTGCATATGGTGATACTCGCCAATAAAAAATAAATAAAAAAACATTAACACACTAGCGGGTGGCCAGTTGAGTTCCATAATTCCAGATTGGCCATCAAAATGCACAACGAGAAGCTGAACAGGGTCAACCTTTTTAAATATAGGCTACAGACTACTTTTCAGACTTTAGTGTGAGCCCCTTCACCGAATACCGAATACGCACCTGTAGACGTTCGATGACTTGACACTCGTTATATTTTTTGACCGACAGTGCCGAGTCGAACATTTTATCGTTTTAGCGTGTAATTTTTATAAAGCAATACCTTGATGTTCGTAACATGTCGTACACGCCATGTACTATTTAAGCTTAAACAACATATTTTTAGTATCTCCTTGTATTCCATTAGAAAAGAAAACAAGTGTTACCATTTTTAAACGCATTTTAACAATGACATCTCTTACGAGTTACTTCCCCTCGCTTCGGAATTTTAAATGGGTGAATCTCGAAATTTCTCGCGCAGTAAAGCATCTAAAAGTCAATACAGCTGAATATGACGAAACTTAAAGGGGAACTAAAATTTTAATCATGTAAACTTGTTACAATCTTCCAGATTACGCGTTTAAAAAAAAGAAAATGGCGGCTGTTTCACTTTTTTTGACGTTGAAGGAAAATGACGTACTACTTTCCGTTGTCATGTGTTGCTATGATAAGTGGACGGCGGAGCTAAATAACCACTCTACTTCCCACCTGCTTATGCTTCAACTTGTATATTCAACTACTACTCACTGAATTTCTTATTGCACTAAATGCAAACAAGAATGAGTTAATTTCATATTCCACTGATCACTTAAGTATGCTTTCAAAACTACCAATGTTTCTACTTTCACTTTCACTTTATCTTACTGCAGCATCACACTACCCATTTGTCCATTCTATTTATGCCAATAACCCTGCCTAACACATCTAGACCGTGAGCTTTACACTTTTTTGTTACCATCTCAAGGGACAAATTCTTACTAGTACCATGTTATTGAGTACCTTATAGAGAAACAAAAAATCCATGATAGCAGTGTGAACAGGGTAGCTGATTCTTGTTATTAGAGTTATCTCCCCTTTTAAGCAAAACTCTTGTTTCTTTAAAAAAAATCGTTTTCGCTGAAACTAGAAGAGCTACAGGTCTAATATTTTGCATGTATTATACATTTAGGGTCCTCTACCAAGTATTTATAAAATGGTGACCCCAGGGTCAAATATAGCTCAGCACCGGGTGTAACATTTTTTCATACAGCTATATAGGAAATCTTTAAAAATAAATAACTTTCTCTAAAACTGTAAGAGCTAGAGGTCCCATATTATGCATGAAGCATAAGCTTATGGTCCACTACCAAGTTTATTAAAATGTTGACCCTGGGGTCATATCTGGCTCCGCCCCAGGGGTCATATATTTACATAGAGTCATATAGAAACATCTTTAAAACTCTTCTTTAAAAAAACAAGAGCCAGGTGTCTACTATTTTGCATATTGTACAAGCTTATGGTTCTCTACCACTTTTGTTCAAATCGTGTACGATGCATGTAGCATAAGAGTATCGATCTCTACCAATTTATTTTGTTCAAATGGTGATCTTATGGTCAAATTTCACCCGGTCCCGGGGGTCGCATATTTACATAGAGTTATATAGGAACGTCTATAAACATCTTCTCTATAACTTCAAGAGCTAGAGGTGTAATAAGCTACATGTAGCTTAAGATTATTGTCCTGTACCAAATAATTTAAATGGTGTCCCTTGAATCAAGCCTGGAATAAAATTTGGCCCTGTCCCGGGGCTCACAATATAACATTGAATTATATAGGAAAACATATTCAAACAACTTCTCTGATACTTCAAAAGCTAAATAATATTTCGCATGTACCATAAGCTTATGATGGTTATAATACAAGGGCCAATTTACACTGGTCTTATATTGATGTGACAAACATAGTTTGTCTCAATGTCTCGCATAACTAAGCTCTGAAACTACGTTCTATCTCCATCTAAAAGTCCAATACTCCACGAGGGAAATAAACTCTGTCTCTGTCGAATCTATCGTCATGTGTCTATCTTATGTATAGTTTGTCGCAGTCATACAATGGGACATTATAATACCATTTGACAAAATATGTATTGTAACTATTGTATAGTTGGATATTTTCGACATCTAAGACATGTTATGTGCACATTAAATATTTTATTTACACAGTTTATATTTTGTTTCCACATTATATGTATCATGGTTACATTAATGCATTAATATATACAATATCGATATAAATACATATACAAGTAAGAGCGCTCTAACTAATTATAATTGCATTACATGTGTCGGTTCAGTTTGCTAATGATTTATGTCAAAGCTGTTTTTGAAAAATTATATAGAAGAGAATGCCTCACTACTATTGTAGAATCAAAAGGCTAACATCTATACCCTTGGAAGGTATAATTGGCAGTTTAAAGCTTATATATGACGTCATAATCCTCACTGCTAATGGTAGCCAATACTTATGTAATAAAATATCAAGATTGCAAACTGAAACATCTTTTATCGACTGAAAATAATAATAAGCTTGATTGTGGTTTAACGGCATGTCATGTTGTACACACAGTTATACACACATATATATACGCATACATACATACACACATACATACACACGTATATATACACATACATGCATGCACACATCCGCATGCATATACACGCAGACACACCTGCACATATATGTGCATATATGTACCTGACACCTAGATATGTTGTCACCAGAACACTGACGTTTGCTTGTCATATTATTCAACATGATTCTGTAATTTTCACTATAATGATTGTTATAGTATTACATATATGAGTAACAACCTTAAGTAAGTGCTATTTCATGACGCCGTGTGGTTCTTGACAATTGCTATTAGACTATGCGTTCTTTTTATGTATTCATAATGTACGCTTTCGTGTATATATGTGTGTATCCCTGCTATGTAGTGTATGTATCTAAACAATTTATAGTGGATTCATTTATAAAAGTTATTTACCTCTCTCATAGTAATCCAAAGTTCCAAATATTTATTTTTGCGTGAAAAAACACATCCGCATTGAACAGTGTATGTTACGAATAGACACATTTTGACTGGTCCGTTGAAGTACATTGGTGGTTCTTAGAGGTAAATTTTACTGACCAGCGTAGGCTTGTGATATAAATTGAATTGGTGTTAACTTTTAAATATCATCTTAATTATTTTATTTTTACTTTTATCTATATATTGTTTCATTATCGTTTCGATGATGTGACGTGCTATGTTATAATATATGTTTTGATTATCCTTAATTAACATGACGTGTTGTATTGTATTAACACGATCTCTATATTGTTACATGAATGTTTTGACGACGTGACTTAACATGAATGTTTAGACGACGTGGCGTAACATGTTATGATGCATGTGGGCCTTTGCCAGATATGAACGATTGCTATTCTTGTTTATATTCTTGTTTATAGATACTCATTTAATGTCTTTTGGAATAGTGCTTATATTGCCTAACTGTTCCATCTAGATATTCATATCTGTTGTTTGTTATGTTATAGGCATATAGAGTATAATTATTGGTGGGAAATTTTTTGAATAGCGCCTCAAAATGTCTATTTGCAGTCTCATCCCGGCCTAAACCAATTAATCTTGCCCATTCTTTAAATATTTCTGGATTGAGTCCATTAACGTATACAAATGTCGAGATTAAGATACGTTGAAAATGTTTTACGTTTTGTGTCCAAAACAAGCGTCTTATAATGTGAGGCCATTTCTTTGCGTCTCCTATGATGTCTTGGATTTCTATCCATAATTGAAAAATGCGTTTGTTTACACTATCCTGTGCCATTATATCATTGCATTTATTTTCGCAAAACAGTTTTATAACAGTTCTAATATTCAATATTAACAAGAATTAACTATTATATTAAAATGATATTTATTCCGTATGTCTTTTACTCGCTAAAAGGCCGTTTATGTTCATAGATTACCTAACAGATATATTAGATACAACATCGGGATCTCACATAACTTATTGATTAAGTATATTGTCTATCATAATATTATTTACTCCGTATGTGATTTATATGTAACTATTTCCGCATAAGTGTTTTTATCGCTAGTAGTTTGTTCAAATGGCGACAATGGGGCCATATATGGCCACTACGGGAGTCACAGTTTTACAGATTTATATAAAGAAATTGTTGTTGTTTCTTAAAACATGAGAGCACTTTGAGACAAGGCGAGTGGGTCTCTTGTTTATGGCTTGAAGTTGTACACTTTTCATAAAATGACTTCAAACGTTTTAAGCGAACTGAAATATATAGAGAATGTGACTTTTGATAAGGTATTCCATTATGAAGACTTAACCATGTTACAAATCGTATATTGAATAAATCCACGAACTAAAATAACAAAGTAGACCACTGCATTTTCGACAAATTGCAAAAAAAAAACAGAAAGAAAAAGAAAAGGCATTTACGGTTTAACTGTTGATTTTTAGGTGTTTGTTATACAAATTTTAAAATAACCCGCCAAATTACGACACAATTACATTACAAAAACAGTTTATCAAAACTCTATCCAGGTGTTCATCTCATATAAAAATGCATATGTATATTAAAAGTATATGTTTATTAATGGGTTTTTGTAATATCCGTAATTGAATAAGTGTAAAATGAATTATCCATTTATTTCTTTGGCTGGTTAAAGCTTTTTATATTGTATCTATAGAGTTTTGATTCTCAAACGATGTAAGTAATGTATATACCTCGTGGTCAGTAGGTTTAGAAACGATGTACATATGTTGTAAAATGTGGCTGTTGTAGGCGGGATAGTTGCCTTAACTGCAGTTACACCTGTATGTCGGATATAGCTTTTAGAGTAAACATCAGTAACCTAACCGTGATCACTAAATGCACTGGGTACCGATTCTTATCTGCAAGCGTTTAATTTTGTTTTATATCTTATATGTATGTTATATTGTCACATTAAGTTATATTATTTAAATCAGATAATATGTACTGAGTATTCTTAATTTTCCTGTTTTATACCAAGGCATTATTGCCAAGTTTATCAAAACAGCAATGAGCTGGGCATATATAAAGCTTGCAGGCATATTGCAACTCGACATACATGAACTTGATGCTAACTTGCTAGATAAGAGAGACCGTTGTGAACCCAGCTTCTTGGATATAACCTTTATGACGGATTAACATTTTAGTTGTATGCATTTTAATGCAGTCATCCTGCTTGAGCGCATACAACCTGTTGATGCAGTGGATAGCACGGGGGACTTCAAATTCAGAGGACCCTGGTTCAAGCCTCACCGGAGCCAGTGATTTTGTCGGTGTGTTCTTAGGCAAGACACTTTTACACTCGTCCGTCGGATGAGGACGTAAAACAGGCGATCCCGTGTATCGCTTTTTTTTTCTCCCATCATGTTAAAGAAACATAGGTGTCTATTCGTCAGTAGGGCATGTTCCTAAATGCCTATATATCCTCCCCCTCTCCCCCCTCACCCCCTCCCCCCCCCACACACACACTCCCTCCGTCTCTTCATTGGCAATACACTTTCTTTTTTAGGTAATAATCATTCCACTTGCACTTGCATACGCAAAAGTAGGGTTGATGCTTACTATCCTAGGTTAATTCCATACTCTAAATCAAGTACGGATACATATCCTAAGCAAGTGATATTGTAACAACTGCACCAATACTAACAAACAGTTGCCATGGTAAGTAGTTAGTACAGTGATCCGGGTATCACTCTAAAGATATTTCTTCGTCGACGCCGTGTGGTTCCCGGGCAAGAATATGACCACTGCATATCCAGGCATAGGGGTAAAATTTCCCCGAATTCATGTTAATTTTGTCTTTTTTGTTCATTATTTTCATCATAAAACCTGTATTGTTTCAGGTGCTACTTCAGTGGTGGCAGTGATCGTGGCTCCACCGAAAATGGAGTGTTTACTAGAGAATTTGCAGCAACTCTGCAGTTCTGCAGGTAAGAAGGTTCTAAGCACATTCTGCAAATTTTTATCTAGATGTTAATGAAGAGTGAGCCGGGTCGAATGTTCATTCCTGTTGGCGCCATATAACATGTTTGTGTCGGTGCGCCGTAAAACACCAATTCAAATCAATTTATCTTCGTCGATTCTTTTTTCAGTAACACAAAAATGATTCGTGCAAATGCATATACTACTATTTTTACATTTCATATGCAGAATTATTTAGTGTGTTGTATATGGGCGGGGTAATTCAAGTGTAAAAATCCTTTTAACATGCATACATTGTAATTAAAAAGTATTAACATAGAAAACTTTCAAGATTTTGCGCTGCAATGTGCAATGTTTAATTTATGTTTTTATGTGTAATACATAATCCAAATGTGTAATCATAATAAGTATTGCCATGACGCATACACCTAAAAAAAGACTTTTGTTAAAAAAACAAACACGTTAAACCGCACATTTCCTTTATCTAGAATCCTTTGGACTATGTGTCGTCTGTGCAATATATGTATATATCAGAACATGTTAATACTAATTATGTTGCAGTTACTTTGAGGAAGGCTTTTACTTCTAGTTTGGCATGTGTCTCAACTTATCAGGCTTGCTGAACATTGCTTAGTACTTAATTTCATCAATATATCATAACAATCCCTTATTCATATTATAATATTATTTAAATCATGAAGAAAGGTTGTAAATTACTGATTCTTACAAGTTTACACATATATTGTAACAAATATTAACTAAACTAAATGCATAAAAATGTGTCAATAGTGGGTGGGGTAAATTGACTTCTAATTTGAAGCAAAATAGAGATTTTAAACTGAATTCTGTGCTAAAAAGGGCTTATTTACGCTTTATGTAACTCAATGAATTGTAAACTTAACTGCATCTTTAAAAGGTACATCAATAATTATTCACACAAGCATGACATTCAAAAATGAACATCAAAAACTTATATGAAAGCGCTACAATGATAACCTATTAATGTTCGATTTTTTTTTATATAAGCTACCTGTTACAGATTGCTATCATGGAAAAATGTATTCTATATACATTGCTCTTTTCAAAAAGTGATGGTAGAATTTTTCCCTTGAGTTGGTAACAATATCGAAAATTTTGGGTCCTAGCTCAAGGCCTAACCAGCTCTATGTAGATCTACACTACCGTTATTAACTATTGCCACAAAGTTAATCTACCAGCTGCATTCAATGCCAATGCCTAAAGCAAAATACTAATCAAATTGTTCAAACACTATTATGACCTAAATTAACATACACATTCAAGCTTCAACTTTACCTTACTCCCAGTTAAGTGCTGTCACCTATGCCTTTAATACTAATGTCGTATACCGAGTGAGAATGGCCAATATCGACGCGAAATTCACGGATGTATTCAATTTTGAGAAATGTATTTCCTCAAAATATACACGAATTATTAAAGCGACTGTGAATCGGCGCGAAATTCATTTATCTCTTCAATTTTGAAAAAAATATTTCCTCAAAATATAAACAAATTATTAAAGCGACTGCGAATAACCGGTATAACTTAATTACCTTGTAATATAATTGACTATTTTGAAGTCAAAGAGCTCTGTTTATTTGAACTTTCAAATGAAACTCTTTTTTCAATTCAAATTCAGATTGTGCAATAAATATGATCTAAAAAATATTTATTTATAACACTATATGCCTATACTCTGAAAAAATAATAATTATATTATAAATTTATAACACTATGCATGTACCTTGAAAAAAATAATCAAATACAATAATTATTTCTAATAAAAGGGCTAACTGTACCAACCTGAAATAAACAACAAGTTTAGTTTATTTCAGTCACCTGTCAGATGTCAAAACAGTGCATCAATACACAAGTTGAACACTTGCTAAATAAATCTGACTGACCACCTGTGATATGTAAACACTGAACAGCTAATACAATTTTAGAACACCTGAGTGATGTTATGTACCACTAACCCACACTAACCAATGAAATTGTTCCAATACAACTGATCTATGCCATGAACAACCTATTGACCAATAAGAATCCACAACAATTGTTATAGTAATAGTTTATGAATGTAATTTCTATGCCGTGTGATTTCAATGCAATCAGCTGATCAATTCAACCAAAATAAATGACTCAGAAAGAAATATTGGCAGTAATTATTGAAAATGAGATCCACAGAACTGAGTATCAAGAAAGATAAAGGTTTTCTTTCAAAACAAAATTCACATTGTCTGGCTACTGTCTGTTTACAAAATATTTTACTTATCTTTAAAATTGAGCATGTTTACAATTTTCCCTCCTATTGGCTAGTTTAATCACCCTGATAGATCAAATCAAGATGTACCCACATAGAAAACTGCTCCTCTTACAGTAAACAGACTGGTATTTTACAGTCTAACTCTGGTATACTGATCCACTGACAACTTTGATCAAATCCACTACTTTTGCTGCGTGCAAAATAAATATTTGAACAAAAAAATATCTGATACTTGATTTCTAACCTTTGAAAAGACTAGCAGCCAGAAAAAAATGTTAATACAATAAATCCAACCTGAAATCAAAACTCACTATCTGTTGACAAGGGATACTGTAACCATCTTATGATCTGATGGTGACAAACCCAGATGTTTTACAGTGGCGCCCCACGTTAGGCGTCACTGTAAAACATCTGGGTTTGTCACCCAAAGGTGATAGTGTCCAACTAACTCAGTGGATATGTTTTTACAGAATTTATTTAGAGTTCGGAAGAACATACAGTTTATGACGATATATGGTAGAACATCGTATTACACATCATCTAATACATCATCGGAACCTGTAAATACATAAATTAAAGTTCTTAAGCAATCGTGTATTAAACTATATATAAAATATATATGAACCCAATTAAAACAATCACAAGTTATTACATTAATTAAATCATATAATAATATATCGTAGTCAGTTTTAATATTTACAATACTCATATATTATTATAGTCATAGTATCATTGTATCTGTGCATAGTGACCTAGCTTAATACAATTACAACAAAGAGTATTATGTTTCCCTTGTAAAAATAATATTCTTTTACAACTAAAGTATACACTTACAGGTTTATGGAACCAGTCCCTGTGTACATAGGTGTTGTGTCAATCAATGGCCATCCTATCTCTCTCACTGTGTTGTGATGGTTAGCGCTGTAAATCAAAGTGCAAAACATGTTCATGCAAAAGAGTTAGCAAGAAAGGAAATATCAATCTTGCGCGATTTCAAATCAACTTTACTAAATTGCGCGAAAACATAAGATAACCTGATCCGAATCAAAACAATCTGTGCGCCTTGAACAATTCCAATCATTTCAAAACCAGCTCTAAATCAACCTCAGCAAATCACTAATACATCCTTTTAAACTCAACCACTTCCAACCATTTTCAAGAATTTATAGATACATGAAAAACTTTCTTAACTTTCCAACATGACTTTTTCCTAATAAAGATGGCTGTCAACTGCCCAGAACTTAACCCAACACAACAAGTCACATGACCAAAATTCCCGCCAAACTGTGGCTATTACACAACCAAATAAACATAATAAAACATAATGTACACTATTGGAAAAACCCGTCTAAAAATAGTAACAATCTTCAAACAGGTATTAAAGCAGCTTGCTCCATTTAAGGGTTTGGAGAATAGACCAAATCTTGATCCTGCTACAAAACAAAGAACAACTTTAAAGATGAATACAAGTCCAAATAGGACATCACCAACACAAAATGGTTGACAATATGACTACCGCCTTGGAACGGTCAGTGGCAAAAAATACCTCTGGGGGTTTAAACCAGGTTCTAGGGTGCACCAAACCTCACACTTACCCTACTGTCATTCCAATAAAACGGGACAGTGAAAATAAAGAAATCCCCGCCTTGAACTATAAGTCATCCATTTAGATATTAATTGCAATTTCACATGAATTACCGCAATAAATGTAAGACTGCTGGCCAAATTATTGATCATTTAGTACGTCTTCATTCTGTGAGTAGGTTGCGGTACACTAATTGCTTTCCCATAGGCCACAAAGAAAGATTTTCCGAGGATAAAAATGAAATACAACTGAATATTCGAATTCAAAAAGATGTGTCTGATTTTCCAGTGTGCTAAACGTTAAAAATCAGCATGTAACCCCTACATAATTGACCATGGGGGCCGCCATATTTGTTTACATGCATAACCGCAGTAAAGATTTACCTGTTTTTGAGTGGGTGTTAATCTCACAATTTCATGTTTAAAAATTACATTTTATAAAATAAATTCTATCATTTTAATAAATGTTATTTATTAATTAATTAACAACTCTAAAAATGTATTTTGAAGCAATTTTCTGGCATGTTTTAATTTGTGTGACCTTTCACTTCTGGCTCAGGTCATTCGGGATATTCGGGAAAAGGGGCGTAGCCAGGCCCATGCTATATTTAGAATACCGCAACCATTTTCCAATTTATTGAACAATGAGCATTATTGTTACTAAAAGTAGTCATATACAGGCACTCATGGAAAATAAAAGCTTGTAGTGTACACAGTTGTATGTTTCCTTTCATTTTCAATTTACCGCAATTTTTCAGTCAGGACAACAAAACCAGTTTTCCTAAAAAAAACAATATTTCATATCAGTTCATAAAATATTTTATCACATGGAACTGCTTGTATTCCGTATAATATACCCATTACGTATTTCCTTATAGGGGATTTATCGCCTTAACGGTATCAACTTGTGTCCACATACTATGAGTTTGAAAACAATTATCCCTTTGGTTTCCGATGTCAGCCAAGTATATGAGAGGCAAGCTTAAAGAACGGGAAACCAGTACCTACTTCCGCTGATAGGCATGGTTATTTCATTTCGGGCCTCTTCGGCGATGTGCCATTCGCAACATCTCGGTATCACCGAAGAACGACGGAATTGACCGACTATGTACGATCAAAGCCATCGGAACTTTTCGTTAATTTCCGCAATCGATGAGAATAGATCAGACTGATTAACTGTCTCGCCAGTGACCACTTATCGACCCATAACCGATAAAGAAATATAAAAAGATCGGACAGGGAAAGTTTCATTCAAGGAGGACAGTAAATACGAATAAATAGAACCATTTCAACTGACTTTGCAGTTTAATAAGCACTATTGACACTACTATTCACAGTAGGTCTTGTGTGAGTATTACGAGTCATAGAATCAGCCTCAAACATTAGAATGTATACTATTTAATTATGACGTCCACGCGTTTGATGCCGTGGCCTAATGGTAACATCTCCCGACTTCTATGCAGAAGATCCGAGTTCAAATCTCTAAAAAAAAATTAAAAAAAAATTCTCTTCACTGCAATAATAAGAAGTAATTATAAACTATTTGATTAAATATGGACTATTTTAAGGAGAATTTTGATTTAGATTAGAATAAACCAATGACTGAAAATCTTAATCGGGCTCCAGTTTCCAGCATTCCAATGAATAATGTTGACAATACATGTACGTTATATATTATTAGAATTGGGTGTTTTTTTTTCCTCACCATTAAGTAAGAATTTAATACGCAGTTTATAATAAAAAAAGAGCAGTCGGAAAACAGCGCAGGGTCCACGATTCGATTTTTCAAGCAATAATACGTTATATAGCCAGTATATACCATCACAAAAAAGACTGTGAAATTATATTTTTTATCAGTTTTAATTAGAAAATGCTGTCATTTTAAAGAAATTTGTTGTCGAAAGGCAACTCGGGGAGGGACGAGATGAGAATCTAGCATATTTTTTTTTATTGTGACCCCATTTCAGTTTTCTTTTTATCGATATTTCATCTGTGTATCTGAATTTAATCTAAATTGTTTTATATGTAAATGATTGCTTTCAAATTTAAATGTTAATATCCAAATAATCCAAAACGCAGAGATATGTAAAAAAATAAGTAAAGCAAAAATATTCGGGTGGTGGTGATGGGGTGGGGGGGTGTGGTGAATGGTTGGTGGATGGAGGTGGGGGATGGGGCGGGGGCACATCATTGATATAGGTGTAGATTTGATAAAACAAAACAACAGTATATTGGGATATCTTTGAGAACCTGACCATTCCACCAAATTTCACGCACCTTCGCATCATCTCGATTGATTCTGAACTTATCTGAAATTGACAGAGTTTGTACAAATGATCCGTACTGACCACATGCACGTGAATCTCGTAGTGTGTTAAAATACACGTATAATGATTTTTTCGTATTGGCGAGTTAGAGTTACATACAACATAGAATAATAAAAAAAACTGCATAGGAGCCAATTTATTAGGCTAGTGAATCTCAATATTTGTTCACATATAAAAGGAGGATCCGATTAGTGCGGTATCCTCAATTATAGAGTTTGAAATTTTAACTTTATTACTCAAACTGGATAAATCCCCATTTAGGCCGTACCTTTTTCATATTATTAACCATGTGTAATACAAGGCGACCGAATCACTCGTCCTATATATCACTCTGCGTATTTCTAAACAAGCATGGCGGACACTTGGCCGATAAACGCTCGCTTAATAACAAATTCCTGAACTCGTTTAATAATTTTTTTTATGAAATTCCTGAACTCGTTTAATAAAATTTTGTATGAAATGACAACTCATGTCAGATCCTCTATGTATGTCAAATATTTTACTGAGTTTTTTTCATAATTCCATGTACACAAATTCCACCGTGGACTTTGGAAACTCCAACAATTATTTTTGATCTTTGTAATAATAACAAATCCAGTACAGACCCTACTGTCTTTCAAAGCAAATTTAATGAAATTATATCGAAATACAGTGACTTTCAACATATCTACACAGATGGCTCTAAAGATCGAGATAAGGTAGCTGCAGCAGCTGTTCACAAACACAGCATAAAGAGCCGTCTGCCTGACAAGGCCTCTATCTTTTCAGCTGAACTTAAGGCAATTGAACTTGCCTTAAATTATTTTCAGGAATCTGATGATGACCATTTTGTAATCTTTTCTGATTCCCTTTCATCTCTTCAAGCACTGGGTAATATGAAACATGATAACCCAGTTGTGCTTCAACTTTTAGAAAAGTACAATTCTCTTATAATTGATAATGTTATTATTTTCTGCTGGCTTCCAAGCCATGTAGGAATACGTGGTAATGATAGAGCTGATAGTGCTGCTAAGGCAGCATTAGATTTACATACATCTAATACCAAATTACCTTATACTGATTTTAAAAGTTGTATTAACACATATATTCGTAACTCTTGGCAAACCGCTTGGGATTTGTCAGTTAACAATAAACTCCATTCAATTAAACCGTTACTCGGAGAATGGCGTTCTTCTACTAGACCCATTCGTCGAGAGGAATTATCCTAGCCCGGTGCAGGATAGGGCAAACACGTTATACTCATTCATATTTATTACAAGGTGAGCAATTACCAGAATGTATACCCTGCTTTGCACCGTTAACGGTCAAACACATCTTATTGGAATGTGTAGACTTTGATCCTATGCGTCAAAGGTACTACAATGTTAATACTATGAAAGAGTTATTTGATACTGTAGATTTTAGTCTAGTTTTAGATTTCCTGAAAGAGATCAGACTATATAAATCATTGTAATGTGTTCTTATATATATTTACTTGTTTATATACCCGTTGACGGGCATTTGTTGATTTACATACATAGTTTATATTACACCTGATCATCCCTTATTTTTTAATAGTTTTATCTTTATATATTTACATTAATTTTTAATTAATACTTCTTTTTTCATAGTTTTTTGCGCACAATATTACCTATTTATGTGTCGACGTGCCGTAAAACAGCATTCATTCATTCATTCATAATTCCATGTGTCATAATATAAACTGTCTGCTCCTTATGTTGAACATAATCCAGCTTATATGCATCTGACTGCTTTCTTTACACCCACCCTCCACTCCATCAGAAAACACTGTTTTTAGTATAATTTGACTTTAAATAGTAATAAGGTATAAACAAAACATGTTTCAAGTTCCTAGTCTTCTTTGTGAAAATGAATATACCAAGTATAGTTCAATAAAGCATTTGTTACAACCAGGAGATAGAAAGACAGACACTCAGATAGAGATAAATCTGTATCAAATGGAATAAAGCAATTTATCATATATATATACGCATATTTCGTACGGCCCGCAATATGTACAAAACTACCATACAATAATCTCCCAAGAAATAAGCCGTATCATAAATGCGGTCCGATACGCCAAATTTAGGTCATGTGACCGGGCCGAAAATGCATATCCATATTGGCCATATTGGTCACCTGACCGTTATTAGCCCTGTCACCTGACCAGGCTAATGAGACCAGGCTAATGACCGTCACCTGCCCGTTACGATTATTGGTGATTGTTGTTTTGTTTTACCTGTTTGTTTTTGAGACCATAATTTTGACGATAAACCCGTCAATGACATGACGTAACCGAAGTGACGTCAACTAACATTTAAATAAGCATTAAAAAAGGAAGCCGGCGAGAGGATTTTAGCGTCAGCGCTCAACAGCTTATTTTACTTATTGTACTTATATAGACTAATTGTTGGGGAAAGGTATCATGAAGTAAATGAAACTGACATAGGAGCGTGTGTCAACAAAACGAGGAATGGAAGTAACTCTACAGAAAACAGATTAAATCTGGCCTTAAAATTGTTCACGGAGTGGTTTCGCTCGACTGGTAAGACCAGAGTTTCGGGCGAGACAAGAGTTACTGAAGAAATTGGCGTCAAGGAGATGGACGTATATTGAACGTTTTATTTTGAGTACTGTATAGTCCGACAAAACTAGCTAGACTTGATAAAATCCGTCCAGGCCATCATCAGCTGGTACTTAATCGAGAAGAGGTATGAGCATCATATTCATTTAAATAGATAAGGAATTTCAGTATTGAAAGCTAATGCCCTGAAACAGGAAGAAACGGGAAATAAAGAAACCGAAATAGGAATGGAATGGAAGAGAGAATAAACTACAAACAATACAATTAAAGTTAAAACTGTGTTGTTGTTGCGGACATACGATGCCATTGCGTTCGGACGCTGTGGTTTCTAAAGGACCCTATATCTCATTTTCGTTCATTTATTTTTGCTACTTTTGGTTTTATAAATCAGATCTAATTCGGTAACAGTTCAATCAATACATTTGATTAAAACATACAAAAAAAGATAAAATCCCAATGAAAATGCGCTAAGGCCTTTGGGCCGATATTGGAGTCTCGGGCCGATATGACGGACAATAACGCACCACCCATATATTGATCTCTAAATATTGGCATTTTAGACATGTTGCCTGCCTGTATATTTGTTTGACATTATCGTATTGTTTTTTTATTTTATGACGAGTAAGTATTTTGTGCATTAGTATGCCAATTAATTTACAAGAAAATGTCAAAATCTGAACTTACCAAGTTATAAAAAAGGCCAAACAGATGCTCAGAAGACTTATTTTCATATTTCTTAAAAAAACTAAAGACTCCGAAAAGGTTTGCATGTAAAATAACTGGCATACTAATACACAAAATACGTACTCGTATTTTTCCGATTGATGGCCTGGACCGGCCTGTCAACATGTGTGATATCATCTATAATGACGAACACACCCGCCAAAGAGGTAGCATTGCTAAGCTCTGCAACAACATGGCTGATATATCATGCGCATGTTTGGGATATATAGCTATGCGATAGACGTACGTGCGTACCAATGATTATTGGAGAGCACTGGTAATAACAACACATCAAAATATTTTTTAAACTTTAATAGATTTGACAAATATTGGGCGTGGCATGGATTGAAAAACAAGCCCCAAGCATGGGGTTTAACAATTGGGCTGCCGGTAAGCACAACATACCATTATGGCAAGCCCTTACAGTAGAAAGCATTAAGCAATAAAGCAGATTGAATATTACAATAGTAAGGACATAAATACATGTGCACCAAATTAAATGTTCATTATGAAAGCAACTTTTCTGATAAGCATTTAAGCAAGTGTTGAAAGCACGGTTGATATTCAAGCATAATTACAAGTGCACCGAATTCAATCAATGCAAATGTTTTTTATCAGTTCGTACGGACAGCAAATTTGTATATAATTTATGTTTAGATTACAATTCAGTCTCCGGGTATACAGGAGCTGAATAAAGTTCAACTGAAACTTATATGTCCTTCCTTTCACACCTTCGCTGCCCGCCATATGGATGGGCGCCCGGACACTCCAAGTCATAGAGTAGAGTGTCCAGGCGCCCATCCACCACCAAAGATAGGGGAAACAGTTTTTGGCAGCAGCGAAGAGTGTGTATCAAAAAGAAAATATCCGAATTACTCGCCCAAAACAGAAACGGTGCCAAAAAAGTATCTATTTCCTCATCACTGCCTACTTTAAATGAAACATTAAAATCCAGCCGCTAACTGGTTAAGAAACAAGTTGTTCCCCACATTTGAGAACTGAACACCATCCTGTTCAAGACAGGTATCATCAGCCGGAATGTTTGGGTATGCTAACTGGTTTAAGAAACAAGGTGTTCCCCACAGTTAATTATGAACACCATCCTGTTCAAGACAGGTATCATCAGCCTGAATGTCTGGGTGTAGCAAATAAATGCCCCCAATATCTATTATCGCCTTAGCAGCATAACTGTTTAGCCGCTTTCTGGCCCTTGTCCTTGCTAAAGGATTGATAGAATAACGCCATGAAAGGCGAGGAAGTATTTAAGAACAAACAACGACCACATCTAAAACCCTGTAATGGGCATTTCCCTCAATCATTTCTCCACGACCACATGAGTTGATGCATCAGACATTGGCAAAATAAATAAATGTCAGAAAAGTATCAAGTATGTAAAGATTGGAGGATGATTTAATTGTAATGTGTGTCTCGAGAAACAAACTGACTGTTAAACGTTCCTAAAATAGCATCAGGAAAATTGATCTTAAGCGGTTAAATAATATGAAGTGTAACATGTACATGATACTCAGTTGCAGACTTAGAACTCTGAATGATTTCTGATAAAGCATGTATCTTTCCTATTGTTTCGCGTGCCATGGTTATTTTCATTTCAGTCAGCAAACAACTGATATACATTTGTTTGTGTACAATATGCACATTTTCCTAAGTGTATTAACTTTTGTCTCCTGGATAATCAAGTTTATTTCTATTTTAAACATGACTTTAACTGCATTTTTACCTTTGACCTACGATCGATTTTAGACTTTTGTAAACAATCATCATCATCAAGCGCCTAAGTAATTGATGAACAGTAAGTCAATCAATCGGTACATGACTGTTTACAGGCTACAAGCTCAATTTATGTCGGTGCTCCACTGTTTTATCAGCCACAAGAGAAATACCAAGTACTTGCATAACGATCTACAACTATCTAAAGGCTAAACCATCTAACACTCCGACAACAATACACGAAGAACATGTATCCTTTTCAAGTGAACTAGCCCACATTAAAAAGGTTAGCCATACAACTGTGTAAACTCCCTTTAACTAATACATAAAGATGTCATCGTGATGCTGACAATTGGAATGAAAAATTATCTCATGTATCACCTTCTTGTATGACAACCTAAGACGAAGTTGTTGACTTGGAGGAAATGTGTTATTATACTACAATTTGCAACCTGCCCAGAATCTATTGTGCATATACCTTTTGGACGCCATGTTGTGTATATAACTTTGGCTATGACTATTGACTATAAACCCCAGAGCTACACACACACACGCGCGCACACAACAGTGTGTGGAACCCTGCAGAGAAGTTGTTATTTTGAATAGACACAGCACATAAGTGGTTTTATCATTTCGTGACCATGCACATAACTGGTTTAAAGTGCTGTGTATTGACTAGATACAAGCCGAAAAGGAATAGATAACTAAATTTCAATGAACCCATGGAAAATATACCTGGTGCAGGATAAATAAAATATCAACCTGGTACAGGATAATTGAAACCTCATCGATATAATGGATTGGCCCAACAATAAACCAATGATCAAATGGAATATCCTTAAAATGAGGCATTATGATAAGTACGTAACTTTTTTCCATGTCTTGAATATGTACACACTGATAAAGCACTGATAAAGCACTGTCGATGCATTAAATATGAATGTATTAAACAATTGTAGGGATATAATTCCCAACTCTACGAGACATACTTTCGAAATTCACAAAGCTGCTATGAGGTGTAGGTTTATATTGTATAACAAGTAAAAGGTGGAACTTTACATACAATACCAACACTGGAGGACTCTATGACCTGTTCCACACATTGCATCCGATACCGACATAGACAATTTTGACTGGTGTTAAGTCAACTTGATGGTTACACGAACTGAAATACGCTCGGACGGTATGACGTCACCTACCGCTCTGGGTCATGAATATTCATTGCCTCCATTGGCAGACCAACAACTTTTATTAGTAGCAACAGCCAACAGCAGCAAGGTAAAATTAGCTGAAATCAACAACTGGTGAGATGTACTTATCAGCAGTAAGAAAACATATTGCCTAAAAACTCCTATTACATAGGTAGCATCATAAAACACAATTACACGAATAGCCTTGGAGTTAAATAGTAGCAGCAGAAGCTTAAACAACGCTGATTATAAGAGGCCAACATTATGGCTAGATACAACATTTCTCCATCAAGTAGATGGTATCCAAGAAATTATTCTTATATAACTGGTTTTCATAAAAGTTCTTAAATAATATATGCAGTTAATATGGTGATAATGAGAATAAGAACAATATATATATATATATATTGTTCTTATTAAAGGGACACAAGGTTATCCAAAGCATACATATTTTCTAAACATTCAACATCTCTGTTTGCCTTGAAAAAAATTGGTGTTTTTTCTGCAGGACACGAGGTAAACTTTTTTTTTTAACCTGCAAAACCTTATCCTACTTGCTTAATATTTAAGACAGAAGTATATAATAATATCATTCAGCTATTCATTTACCTGAGTCCGTGAGTCAAATAATCATATTTTTCTAATGTGACTCACTGTTATTTACAATTGCCTCATGACGGACTCAATAATTAATAAATATTATTATTAGCGTTTTCATTGTTTTTTGCAAATTGATTCACTGAATTGAAAATGTAGTCTAAGCACTGTAGCATACATTACAAACAGGATAATGATTACTAGGAGACCATTTTAAACTTCCTAGTTTTTAAACTTTCTAGTGTGAACTGTTTGCAGTAACAATGTGTAACAAAAAGGAAAGGTGTAAACAATCTACAGCCGTACATCACCTACCTACATCTCCAATGAAAATGCAATTTGCATTTGCGGACTCCTGGTGTAAAATATGATATTTGGACATTTTTGCATTATACAACAACAGCAGGAAGTGGTGTAAAACATCATACCATAAAAGACATATCTAGCCAATTATTTTTTTTTTTTTTTTTTTTTATAATATTATTAGTATTATATATATCCCAACTGACTAACCCACTGACCCTAAACCCATAATAAAGTGTATAAAAAACGAGTCCTGTTTCCGTAGGCAGTGCAACATCTGTTCCTCTAGCTGCCTAACATCTTTTTACGGCCTCTTCTGCAATCAAACGAGCCACTTAAAGATCTGTGACATGACTGTCTTGCTGAACGATATGTCTTTACACCGGGAGACAGTACATGCAACCGCTGACTTTTCCCGGCAGAGCTGGCTCGCACCATAAAACTTGCTCGCTTTCCACGACGCATTAACCAGTGTGATTATGAAAACAAAATCAACGTACATTGTATAAACTGAGAAAATAAAATCCTATCCGAAATATTAATACCGACTTACTAGAATCTTTTTTTTTTTTTTTTATATATATTTATAATTATTACGATTATTATTATATATACATATTTATTCATTATTGTTATTAGCCCACTATCATTATACAATTATTTATTTATTTGTTCAACCTCAGTGAAAATGCACCCAGACGCATTAAGCTTGCAATATACATTATGCCCTAAACATTTTCAGTTAGAATGCAGGGGCGGATCCAGGATTTCAGCTTAGGGGTGGGGGGCGTAAGATTTTGGTAAATTTTCGGGTCCGTCTCTAGCCTTATAAAACGGTTGCGGTAGTGCATTGATAGGGTAAAACAGTCCGTTTTCAAATAAAAGGATTTAACAATGTGTTAATTAAACCACTCATTAGCCATTATGCGTCGAGCGAGCGAAGCGATCGAGAAAATGTTTTATACTGAGGGCGTGCAACGAAATTGTTTGATATTTTATCTGCAATAACATGGACATACATGTATGAATAAAAAAGTCCGTTTTCAAATAAAAGGATTTAACAATGTGTTAATTAATCCACTCATTAGCCATTATGCATCGAGCGAGCGAGGCGAGCGAGAACATGTTTTACATTGAGGGCGTGCATCGTAACTGTTTGATATTTTATCTACAGTAACTTGGACATACATCCTTTGATATTTTATCTACAGTAAAATCCGGAATTTTTAGGGTGCGCCCTTCCCCTGTATCCGCTAGTGGAATGTACCTAACCGCATTATTCTTGAAACACACGCAAATACCTCTCATTGTTCTATCAACTATTGACCCAGTTAACGCGAACATAAATGCAGTATAAACCTGCTACAGGCTCAGCAGCGAATTTGAAAGTAAAGGGACATTCCATTTTGGAATTGAGGGTAGCAGGTGGAGTAGTTTCGCCGAAAACCTCGCTAAACGAACGCTTTAAAAAACAAACAAAGCAAAAAACGAAGTCACCAACGTTTAGACTCCATTTAAATTGGACAAAGACGACGCCACACATAAACCACGCAATATGAGAGTAATATTAATCAAAGTTTACCTTCTCCCTGGCATGACGTCACTCATAAACCACGCAGGATGAGAACCCATCGATTATTTAGTGCAAAACTTAATCGCGTGGAAAACCCCTCATTTCGGGAATATTAATTAAATAATTTACGAGAACGTTGTTATTTATTTATAGTTATATCAATTAGCAAAGGAATCTTACAGAATATCAACAAAGAAAGAGACGAAATAAAGCTTACGTTAATTGAAAGAAAAATTGTTCTGGCGAGAATCAAAAATGGCCGAGCAAGTAAGGTGAAATAGGAGACTTTATTTACATCCAGCAACAACGTATACACTGTATGACTAAAATGAAACGAATACAACCTAATCGAAGATAAAATCATGAGCAACAGTAATATCACAAAAAGAATTGATAGATCCTGCGAGTATGATTTCAATGAATTTAAATTGTTAACATTAAGCTAAAGCACATTACCTCGTTGTAAAACCTAGATGTCGGTGTAGATGTACGAACACTGCACCGTGAAATTAACTCCATAAGTTCAAAACGCTAATTGTGTGTCCTCCAATAACCGTTGACTATAACAGATATTATAGTCAGTATTATGTATATTTTCTGCAGTTTAAGAGTATGAGAATGTACCTTTGGAAACGGCCGAACACGATAAATACGAAATATTTCTGTGTCGGTTTGATTGAGACTGTTCATGAAAGGTGGTGAAATATACTTGATATCGTTCACGCCCCCTATATAGCACCCTTACCTTCAAACATGCTCATTTCTTGGAAGTGGCATAGAGAACAAATTAGGCTATTATAACTGTACACCGGTAGTTTGGAACCGATGCTATGATACAAGGCCACTTTTTCAGATTGCATCAAAGAAATACGCTTTCTATTGTTCTGCAGAATAATGTTAATCTTAGTTGATGTGCGTTTAAACTGAAATCTTGACATGTTAAATAACGTACAAACAGGCAGGCAGGAAGCAGGCAGGCATATGTATAGCTAACCGTATGAACAAGGTCTTATACACTCTTATAGACAATAGTCAAACAGGTTTTACATAGGAGAACATATAAGAACAATATTTGAAATAATCGACTATTTGAACGAAGACAATTTACCAGGACATATATTTTTTGCTGATTTCGAAAAGGCATTTGATAGCTTAGATCATGATTTTATTTTGCACTGTTTCACATATTTTAATTTTGGAACATCGCTTGTTAATTGGATTAAACTGTTTTACAGAGATGCCAAAAGTTTTGTATCAAACAACGGACAAATGCCTGACATTTTTAAAATAGAAAGAGGAGTAAGACATTGATGCCACTGTCACCTTATATTTCCTAGTTGTAATTGAGATTCTTTATAAAGCCATTAGAACAGAAAACGACATTAAAGGTGTAATAATGGCTAATAAAGAAATAAAAATTACAGTTTTTGCAGATGATGCCACGTTCATACTAGATGGATCGAAGAAAACATTTGAATCTTTAATTAGACTAATAGATAAATTCAGTTTGACATCAAGACTCAAGTTTAACATAAACAAATCGGTAATATTGCGTGTTGGCTCACTCTAATATACAGATGAAAAATACTGCAAAGATAAAACTTTATATGAACAAAAAAAAAAGCAACAACACTGGGAATTGTTTTTACAAATGATAGGTCAAAATGCCACGAGAAAACCTTATACCAAAGATAGATGAATTCTGCAATTGTTTAGAACGTTTGAAAAATCAGTTTGTCAATAATTGGAAAAATAACCGTTTTTAAAATATTTTCACTACCTAAACTCATATATCCTCTACAGTTCTAGAGACTCCAAATAAAGTTTGTATTAAACGAATAAAAAAAAAATGTTTGATTTTTTATTGGAAGGTAAACCCGATAAAATAAACAGAAACACAACAATTCAGGATTATGAAAATGGGGGTTTAAAAATGATTTATATAAACCTATTTATAAATTTAATAAAAGCAGGCTGGATTAAAAGACTTCTGGATCCTAACAATCACGGTGATGGGAAGGCAATATACATGAAAGAAATTAATAAATGTGGAGGGAAAACATTGTTGGAAAGCAATTTTAATACAATTGATGCAAAAACAATAACTCTTAAATTACCGTTTTTATCGCAAATAGTTGAATCACGGTGAACAATAAATTTTAGGGAAAAATACTGATCTCTATTCGAGACTTATTATAAGGAACAATACTTAAATTAAATTCACACTAGCGTTCGTTTAGTGCAGTGTGGAGGCTGTAAAAAGTCTCCCCATGCTACGAATCAGTGGTGTTATTTGTACTGGTCCTTTGGGACCAGCGAACCCAATATAGGTGGCTTTAAAGTAGAATACCGCTTAAGCCGGTGCTAGGGGGCGTGAGAGGTGTTGCTTCTTACATTACTTCTCATGAACAGACTCAATAAACCCGAGTCTGCTGCGTTATTCTCTTAATTGTGTTTGTTTCTCCCAAGGGATCACTTTTATCAGTATTTATTATATTAAACACAGAGGGAAAATGCTTAATAAAAAAGAATGGGACATTAAAAGTATACAATACATCGAACAAGTATATAATACTAGTGTTAAAACATTCTACACATTCGATCATTCAAAAACGGTTTTTGATCTTGATTGACATTAAACTTAGAACATTCCAGTATAAATATATAATGCGAGTTCTCCCAACAAACACTTTTTTGCATAAATGTAAAATTGGAAATACAAGTCTTTGTGACTTTTGTAATATGCACATAGAAACTAGCGAGCATTTATTTTGGGAATGTCCTGTTACTCCAGCATTTTGGACAAAAGTATAAAACCTTTTTCATCACTGAAAATATACAATGCAATGTAGACTTTAAAACGATTTCATTTGGAATTATGGCAAAAACGGCTAACTCTTGCATTTTAATTTGTATATTTATGATTGCGAAATATTTTATTTTCAGAAATAAATATACAAAGACAATTCCCAGTGTTGCAACCTTTATACTGTATTTAAACAAAATTGAAAACATAAAAAGAATAATAGCGACATTTAGGGAAAAAATAAGACAACAGCGATAAATGGGAACATTTTGCAGCTCAGAACTGACCACGTTTAAAACAGCTCGTACAGTGTGGTGGTACACTTCTATTCCTCTCTTCTATTCTTTTCATCTATTCGAACCGTCCTAACAATCTATCTCCTATCACATCCAGTATAATCTTATTTGTCGAGTGACACAATTGTACAAAAAAATATGTGTTTTGTTGATTTATATGATGTAAACATGTATTTAGAAAATGTAACTACTCTTTGTAAATATGTGTGTTGTATAATTGTGCAAATTGAAAAATAAAATATTTTCAAAACAAAAAAAGGCATGCAGGCAGCCAGTCAGCCAGCCAGCCAGCCAGACAGACATACTGACATACTAACAGACAGACAAACATACATATACATGTACGTACGAGGGTCATTCAATAAGTTCTGTCACTAACGCGTTTTAACAATTATGTGCTCATTGTGAGTGTTGATGTTTGATACGAAATGAAAGAGAGTTTTAATACCATACCATTGATGGTAAAATGAATGCTGTATCTTTTGTGTGACAAAAGTTATGGAACATTTAATACGCATCACTTATACACACTGAGGCATTTTCGTCCTGAGTTTTTTCAGGTATGTTAATTGTTACTTTTTTTAAATGCCTGTTTCTCTTTAAGTACTTGTCGAAGACCTTTTAAATTTCTCTTACATTACTAGTTATATTTGTGCATTACAAGATTCAGAATTTAAGCATGGTAGATGAAACGGCATTGTCTTAAAAATTAACATTTTAAGCTAAGGTGCAAAATTAATTTAATGATAAATGGACATTAAATGGAAGGGCAGTCTTCTGAAATAGCGTTTTTGGATGATCAATATTTTCACTAAACATTGTACACAATTCTACAATAATATGTTGAATATGAAATTTAAACACTGAAGGACTAGGAATTGTAAAAAAATATGAAAACATATTAATACTATGAGAACAATTACGACATTTAAAAGATAATATAACATTTCCGTAAACGAAATGAAGAAAATCAGTGTTATTTCTGCTAAAATTAAGGGATATGCATTCAATCATATCTGGTTTGCAGCAAGACCTTTCCGAATTCCCGACAATCATTTTAATGGATAATTGGCGAGTAACAACAGATGGCGTACAAGAAAATTTAAAAGCATAGAGTTATTCCAATAATTTTTACAACGTTTGTAACAAAGACATTTTCAGAGATGCCAGTATCCAAAAGGTGTGGTAGGGGGAGGTAATTCAGGAATATAAATAACCGGAAATGTTTCATTTTAGTTGAGGAATTTAAGAGAGCGAACCGTGTAGTACTATAAATACACTACTTTATCTCAGTGTAATACCCAGTTCAAAGGATATATGCCTAGTGACAGAACTTTTTGAAGCACCCTCGTATATATGTGCCTTTGTGATTGTGTATACAACGTTTTATATATCAGATGTATTGAGGTAAATGGCTCACTTCCAAGCAAATTCCCTGAGATGCTGGACACAGTTCGACAACGAAGTGATTGTTACATAGCATTCACACCTCCGCAAGATGTTGACATCAGCTCTACGATATGTACAATTAGTATTAAAGACTGTAACACTACAGGTCTTTGGATGGTGTATGACAAGTCGGTGGAAACGTTGTGTCATCAAGTTAACATGTATTACTTCTCTAACTGGAAAAGGTATACTATATGTTTTATTTACTGCAATTTTTCTGTTGACTCAACATCAACTGTGCATGCAATTTTATCCAAACAGAAAATGTGAACATAATAACATTTCTATCACGGTTATTGGACAACACAAAAATAGACCATTTGAAACTGAGTACAAATATTTATGTATCTTAAAGATGCATACGTCAACGACAGGTATAGATACATTAAACTGGAAATATATTTGCCATGATTAGTGTCACAGGTACATATTAAAACAAAGTTGCCATATATATTCCATGTGTAAGATACATTAAACTGGACACATATATGCCATGATTAGTGTCACAGATAACATATCAGAAAGAAAGATGTCATATATATGTCATAGTTGGTTTCAGAGGTACAGATTAAAACATATATTACATATATATGCCGTGGTTAGTGTCACAGGTACATATTAGAACAAAGATTTTATATATATGAAATGCTTAGCGTCACAGGTACATATTAGAACAAAGATGTCATGTATATATCTTGGTTAGTATCACAGGTACAGATTAAAACAAATATGACATATATATGCCATGGTTAGTGTCACAGGTACATATTATAACAAAAATGTTATATATATGCCATGGTTAGTTTCACACGTACATATTAGAACAAAAAATCATATATATGCCATGGTTAGTATCCCAGATACATATCAGAACAAAAATGTCATATATATGCCATGGTTAGTGTCACATGTACATATTAGAACAACGATGTTATATATATATGCAATGGTTAGTGTCACATGTATATATACGGTCAATGTTATCATCTACATGACATGGTTAGTATTACATGTGTATATATACAGTGAATGTTATCATCTACATGACACGGTTAGTGTTAAATGTATATATACGGTCAATGTTATATATACATAACAGGGTCAGAACTACATGTGTATATATATACAGGCAATGTTATCATCTACATGACATGGTTAGTGTTACATTTGTATATATATACGGGCAATGTTATCATCTAAAAGACATGGTTAGAGTTACATGTATATAAACGGTCAATGTTATCATCTACATGACATGATTATTGTTACATGTGTATATATCCGTTCAATGTTAACATCTACATGACATGGTTAGTGTTACATGTATATATACGGCCAATGTTATCATCTACATGACATGGTTAGCGTCACAAGTATATATACGGTCAATGTTATCATTTACATGACATGGTTAGTGTTACATGTATATATACGATCAATGTTATCATGTACATGACATGGTCAGTGTCACAAGTGTATATACGGTCAATGTTATCATCTACATGACATGGTTAGTGTTACATGTATATATGCATGTGTGTGTGTGTGTGTGTGTGTGTGTGTGTGTGTGTGTGTGTTTGTGTGTGTGTTTACTATTTAGTGTTGAATGTATCTATACGATCAAACGCGTGTTAAGTGTACCATGTTTAGCATTACATGTATATATGTCATGTTAGTGATACATGTATACTAAACCAAATTGCTAAGTACCAACTTTTGAGCTTGATTAGAGATACGGCTAAACTGCAAAATAACGAGTGTAAATCGTCTGCTCTGACTGCATGAACATATTTTAAAACGTTAAAGTAAATGTGTTTTCTTAGAGTATTTCGAATTAGTGAAGCTTTTGATGTTCCCAATTCTAAAATATGCCAGTTAAAATTATTTTGAAATCATGTTTTACTAGCATTACCACTACAAATGCGTTTGCGAAGACATTTTCGAAATATTTAATGTTAACGCTGAATTACAGTTACTTGAATTTCAAACAATATTCAATTTAAAGGGAGGTAATTTAAGATTATCCATATTTTATTTTTTTTAAGACTGAAAATCTGCGATAAATGGGTCAAGTTTTTTTGTTTTTTTCTATTACTTAATTACTTTAATTAATTTAATCAGGAAGTTCGTCAGAAAAAGATATAACCCTTTGGTTTTACAGCGCACTGCATGTTTAGTGATTGACCCCTCTACAGTCAGTCATTACGCTTCACTTTTCACTTGTGCGATTACTGGACTACCTCTTGGGACATTATGATTGTACCTACTGAATCCCCAACTAAGGGAGGTGGGTGCATGAGCTTTCGTCCCTCGGGTTTTCTGGTCGTACCCTATATTGGTTTTCTCTTTAGCTGCAACTACTATGGTTGTTCAGTACGATTCTGGATACATCCTGAGATGTTTATTATTTTGTATGTATATCTTTAGTTAGTTTCTCTGGATGTGGACTTAATTGTTAGAGATTTCTTTTTGATGGGATGTAGTTTTGTTTACACTGTCTTGTCTATTTGGGCGCTGAAGACAGGATAATAGCGAGGATTGTGCGCATATAAAATCGATTCAAGCTAACCAGTAGGCCTTATTGCCTACTGACCGTTCCAAGTCGGTAACTCTGTCTTCACAATCCTTTCTTTTGTTTTTTGTCTCTTTCATTGTAGTTTCAAGTCCTTGTTTGCAATACAGTGCGGACCTACGATGCCACCTACGTTCGGACGCTGTGGTTTCTATAGGACCCTATATATAATATTCTTGTTTGTCTGTTTGCGTGTTTGTTTCTGTGTTTTGTGGTTGACTGTCCTCCATGAATGCTACTTTCCCTGTCCGATCTTTTTATATTTCTTGATCAGTACATTTAATGTTTTCATATAAAGGGAGAGTAACTCTCAAAAGATGTAACAATTTAAACAAACAATTAATGTTTTACAAACTATGGGTCAAAACCAATACTTATTATATATCTGTTCTAAAATATATTTAAAATAAGAAAATTAGTTAAGATACAAAAGTTGATGCTTAGAAATGTTGTTCAATGTATAATATTAGCTACTTTATCAGCAGGAATTAAATATAGTAATAAAACTCGAACAGGAAAAGTAGCATTCAAGGACAACCACAAACATACACGGAAACAAAGAACAACTTTAAAGATGAATAAAAGGCCAATTAAGACATCACAAACACAAACATAGTTGACAATAGGGCTACCGCCTTGGAACGGTCAATGGCAAAAAGGCCTCAATGGGTTTAAACCAGTTTCTAGGGTGCACCAAACTAAACACTTATCCTACTGTCATCCCAATAAAACGCGACAGTGTAAATAAAGAAATCCCTGCCATAAAATATTATCTAACCAACAAGGCACCATTAGTAGGCAATATAAGAAAACTCAAAGATGTTTAATATATATAAATACAACAAAAACAATAGCATAGAAAGTCGCGAAGAAATGACTTGCAGTGACTTGGCAGAAGCCAGAGCAACAAGAGAACAAACCATTGAGGGCACAAGAAGACAATATTGCAGACAAAGATCAAACGTCACCGTCCTTTTGGGCTTTAGGTAGACGTAATCATAGAGTCAACAGCCTGTCATGTCATCTAGCAATTAAAGAGGAAAGCATAGTGGCGAACTGTAAATGGGTCCAACACCAAGGATGCAGTGGCGTTCTTTTGATAAACCTTTTAAATAGTTTAACAAAGGCAGTTTAAAGGCGATCATGGCCAAGGATCTTACGAGGTTTGTAAATGACGTCACCACAACAGTCAGGTTGTAATAGTCCTTGTCGCAGAAGAGTTCTTGGAAAGAAGATCAGCGTTACGACAATAATAAAATTGTGCAAAGGTTTGAGGAGATTTTAGGAGGTTTATGGTAACGGTAGCCCTGATGGATTAGTTTTTAGTAATAAAAAGATTACGGATAGTTTAGTCCTCAACTCGAGTACAAGCTCCAGAAAAACGAATAAGTTGAGACACATAGACCCCATAATAAGTTTCTCCGGAAACATACCCATCTAAACGGATAATTAACAATATCAAAATTAAAATCATCTCTCTTGTCATATATTTTGCTAATTATGTCACCATTTTCAATGGAGAGATGTAAATCGAGAAAAAAAGCGTTAGTAACTGAAATAATAGCTTCGTTAAGTTGGAGTTCTTTAGGGTAGATATTATTAACCATAGTAGAAAAGAAAAAGTTGTCAATGTTCAATATGTCATCCAGATACCTAGAGGTGTCATTAAAGGCTTCAATAATATCTGCCTGGGTATCTGGTAAAAGACCCAACATGAAATCTCTTTCATAGAACTATAAAACAAATCAGCGACAAGTGGTGCACAGTTCGTACTCATAGGGATACCAACAATTTGTCTATAAAGGGTCGTTCTATACCTGATGAACATATTATCTTATGGGAAGTTGAGTGCTTCACAAACTTCTTGGCAAGTCCAGATAGTATAATTGTCTAAAACAAACTGTTATTCATTCGATCTTTGGAGATCGCTGATCCCGATACTTATATTTAGTTATCGGTGGTACATTTTCAATTTCTTTTGTTTTCTTACTTAACCACTCATAGGATATGTTGTCTGCTTTTTGATACGCAGGCTTCATAATCGCTGCTCCCAACTAAATTCCATTATGTTTATTTCGCTCTTCGGGGCATTTAATTTTATTAGATACTGGGACCATACGCCGTACGACATGGGGAAGCATTACACTCCATGTCCACCGCCATATGCATGCCATCTTCGGGATGGTTAAAATTGTGTACTATTGAATTTAAGAATATTGAGTTCTGCTCAACCCGGGGCTAGAGGGCGTGAGCGGTAGCTAGCATATTTTACTACCGCTCATGAACAGTCTCAATCAAACCGAGACTACAATATTTCGTAGGTGTCGTGCTCGGCCGTTTCCAAAGGTCCATTATCATACTCCTTATTATGAAATTTCTGGATTCCCGAATTGTAAACGGAGTTTATGCTTAAATGCTTTCCTCAAAGAAAATGTCGCTAACCATATTACAAATTGTGTTAACGGGACTTTAAACCTCATTTCATTTCTTTCAGATACCAGAATATATTCTGTGCACTGTGTAATGGTCAGAAGATTGTTCAGCACCCGAATGAGACATGTCATTCAAATAATATGCACGAGTTTCCGATTTCTACTATTCTCACATACCAGCTGCCAAACACAGCCGAGGTCAGAACTCTTCTATGTAGGACGGGACAGCAATATGAACCACTGACGGTTTGAACATTATACTTATTCATATTTATATCATATCAGCCCTCGGATATCAACCCTGAAGGCTACTAAGGCTTTTTACACTTTTTTTAAAAAATGCCTTTATTATATTTTGTTAATAAAAGAATCTTACCGCATATAAATAGAAGATAAATAATTTTAAGACCTGCCTCTTTTTTAAATTATTTTTTAGTAAAATTCTAAAAAAGTTCTTAAACGTACACAAAATAGAAAATAAACGTTTTGGAGGCTAGTCCTTTTTTCTTTTTAATTTTTACTAAATGTCTTAAAAGGCTCAAAACGCATCAAAATAAAAGTAAAAACCTTTACAAAAAGGAAAAGTCTTAAAACGTTCTAAAACGTATGCAAATAGAGGAAAACATGGTTTAGGATTGACTCCTAATTTGTGTATTTTAGTACGGCTTCAAAGGATCTAAGCGCATAAGAAACATAAATGGCTAGTCCCTTTTTGACAAGTGTATGATAAATAGAATAAAGAATGGATATTTGTATATCGTACACGGAATCATCTATCGACCTATAGCTCTCAGGCTGATAGGGTGTGATATGAAAAGGCAAATTCATTATTCTTTATAATTCTTGATAGCTAACGTTACAGAATATTATGTAATATAATGAATACGGACTTTTAATTCGGTTAAGATGCGGTGTTATTGTGCTCTGTCAATATGTATTTAACCTAGGTCCTTAAACCATGTATATACCTCACCCAAAGTCCATAATTGTATATTAACCTGACCTTAGGTACATTCGACTTTTTCATATCTGCTTAATCTATACTGGCGTTAGTTGATTTGCTAAACTTGAATATGAACAAATATGTTACTGTAGCATGGTCACTGAAATTCCTTTTGTATGTGCACAGGTGTCAATTGAACATAGTACCTGTCAATAAATGGTATACTCAAACTATCAGTTATTGGAACTTAGAGTATGGCTGACAGCTACAAAACAAATAGTGTAAGATCTCATCTCCTTGTTTGGATTAAACACCTCAATGGGACCAGACTCTATCTATTACTTAATGTCTTTTTGTTTTCGGTTTGTTTTACAGACGGCCACAAGTTACCTTCTAAAAATTAAAAAGTTATTATTATTATTATTATTTTATTATTGTTATTGTTATTATTATTATTATTATTATTATTATTATTATCAAATGCAGGTGTTAAATCACAGCTTACTTTATACATGCACACATATACATACACCATGACTATGTCTTTAACATATTTGTTTTATTATTCGAATCAGCAACAGTAAAAGTGATAGTATTAATGTTAGGAAATGCATCATAGTGCCTGCTGTTGAAGCATGCGATAATTTAAAAGAACATCTATCAAATATATTTGCTGCTTTCTCTGTGTAAACTGCTCGATTATCTTCTCAATATTGACTTAAATTTGTATTTGTAATTAACTATGATAACTATTGACTGATTATCCGTTGTAGAACAAATGCCAGTCTATTCAATGCACGTCGCCCCTTCAATTGAGCCCCTTCAAAAACACCTGCACAGAAGGGATTTCGTATACCGACAGTGGCGAGCTGACATTGGCAGTGAGGGTCATTCACACATCTTCGTACCCCCTGATAATTGCGCAGTCAATCACAGAGACTGTACGGCTACACTTCCTGAAAAACACCATGGATGATGATATTTTTTTGTCTTCATACTGTCTTCAATTTTATTTCAAAACTCATATACCTTACAATGAAAGACTTTCTATGCGATTATCGACGAAAACTGTAAACGTTACTGAAACCATTTTCACAGTTGCGGGCCACTTTAAAGGAAGTCCAAGTTTGATGTTGAAAGCAATACTTGGCAAAGTAACATTTAATACAACAGCTACACTACTTGATGGGTCAATAATCAATATTCAAGCGATTCCTGGAGAAGTGGATACCTTAATGGTACTTCCAAATTGCCATCGGGACATTGATGTCTTTGTTTCAGATACACTGTTCAGTTGGTCCAACACTTCTCTGTACTGTTTCAAAGACATTTACGATCAAACAACGACCATACTGGATACGATGTTTTCAGTCCAGGTGTGTCAACTTTGTTCTGAGTGTGAATGTTCATATATGTATGACAACGCATTTATTGAATGCCCCTCGTTTCTATACGATCTGAATGACACCCCTCTTAGGCGGTTTCCTGGTGGTCTTTTACATGTCAGTAAACATGTACATTTCAACTTCAGCTCTTTCAAAAGTGTAAATGAAACTCATGTACATATTTGCGTGAGTGATGCTATCGCTTTGCTCTCGTCACACGCATGTCGTATCAAGATAACGCCATCTTCGTATGCGAAGGTCTTCGGCGTGTTCTTGTTTTTTATCCAGATACTTATATAAATAGTCCTAGATCTTGGTATGCGGATGTATTCAGATCAACCATTTACAGTTCGCCACAATACTTTCCTCTTTGATTGTGTAATGACCGGACATATTGTGGATTCAATGATGACGTCTACCTAAATCCTCGAAGGACTGTAGAGTTTCATGTTTGCCCTAAGTCTTGTCTTGTCGTACCTTAAAGGGTTTGTTCTCTTGTTGCACTGGCTATTTTCAAGTCAATGAGTACTTGCTTTGTGGCTTGCTAGGCTTTTGTTTTTAGATTCATATATACATGTTCATCTATATGTTATACTTAAATTGCTTATTAATGCTGCCTCGTTTGTCAGAGAATATAACCTGGTGGGATATCTTTATTTCCACCGTCCCGTTTATTGGGATGAAAGGATAAGAGTGAGATTTGGTGCACCCTCGAACTTTTAAACACCCAGCGACCTTTTTGCCACTGACCGCTCCAAGGCGCGGTATGCTTGTTGTCAACTCGTTTGTGTTTGTGATGTCATATGCCTTGTTTATTAACAGTGTAATTTCTGTTTGTTGTAATGCGTGTTGTTGGTTTACTGTTCTATGCAAGCTACATTTTCGGTTGGACCTGTATACTACTTTTGGTCTTGCTTCTTATCCAGACAAGTATATAAAAACCTTATACGTGAAAACCTACCAAAGGAGTTCAAGTAATCGTTCATTAAGTTATTAACACATTAAATACCAGGCATCAACTTCTACATGTCCTCTTTTAATTCTATTATTGCTCATAGTTAGGTACATGTAACAATTATATCAAAGAACTTGAAGTCAAAAAGAAGCGTTTATGTATCTCAACAATCAGAAAATTAAGCTGATTAGATTAGGGAGTTTGAACTACATATTGCTACCTATACTGTGGGGGAAATGAAGAAAGATTGCTTCTAACTTTACAACAATAAACCGTTCATCCTACAGCCTAGTGACATGTTAGACATTAATATTGTTTTTGACTAACTTTTTCTAAATTCTTCTCATTGTTTTTATTGAATATCAAAAACATGTGATTCAAATTTTTATATTAGGCAAGAAAAACGATGGTCCTATTAAGTAAAACAAGTTCCAGGAATCTTCATTATGTGACAAAAATAATGTTGACATGTATTTATGTCATCCAAGGGCATTCATTTTAAATTAGTAACATACAGAAGTTTCCGGATAAGGTAAATAAGATATTCATATTTGTGATAAACGTCATATTGTGAATATTATTGTGCTTCTGTCATTCAATGTTGTTTACATAACATGTTTATCTTAAATCTTCTGTGATGCTGTATGACGTTCTTGACAGTATACATAGGGCCTTGAGACAATGAGAGTTGTTTACAGTATTCAGTATTTGGTTCACTATTTACTTCAGAGTTCAGTATACAGATTAAAAGAAACATTGTGAATATATGGGATGCTATTTATTAACTACATATTGTGAGAGGATAAACATGTATTGTACTCATCCATACTACAAGTGACATTGGATTATTTGGACTATTGAAAATAAATAAACCAGAAAATAATTAAATTTGGATTAAAGAAACACTTTACATTTTTTATTGAAGTTACACTTGCCAGTTATATTTGGACTTTAATTTGAATTTGGATTTAAAAAGAAAATACTGGATCTAATTTATTTGTATTCTGTAAGTGAATATTTTTCAATGTATTATTTCAATAAATGTGTTGAATATATTTTAAAAAGTGTTGCTGTTTGTTTTGCGCTTCCTTTCTAGTTACAATTTACCCGTAGCAATAGTCTTTCGCTATATTTAGAAAATTTAACTAATGTGACGTTATTGCAAAATGTAAAGACTGACGTTAGTTTCTGATATATGTAGCCGAATGTCTCTGGTTTACCCTACCATTGCTCTAATAAAGGAGCTATCGAGGACATAACGGTTAAGAATCGATTAGTCTCCATTTACCTGGACCCATATTCATAAAGCTTCATACAGACCCAGTTGAGTTCAAGTACACCAGAAATGCATTCCGTTTGCATTCCTTTTGCATTTCATTTTTATGAATGCATTTTTTAAAATGCAAATCATTTGCGTTTTGAATGCATTAAGCGTTTATAAACGAAACTGTGCGTTTATTTAAATGCACGGAACGAATGCAACATACTGTGTGCGTTTAAATGCACAAACGGAAAACATGCATTTGCGTTCGTTCGTTCAACGTTTACCAATCGCAACATTTCTGACGATTAAACTACGCATGATATCCAGTCATGCGATTCTTACCACGAGTCGGCGACTAATGTTCGTGATCATATTGAAGAATGTGTCCTTTGGTTGACATTATTTGGTGGTGCACATTGATGATTATTCTGTTGTCTTCCGGGTTTATGTTGTTTTCATCTAGAATTTAATATACTTGACACTATATAAACATATGCCGTCTGATTTTACGAACATTATTTCAGTTTTATAATGAAATAATATAAAGTTTGTGCTACACAATAAATACATTTCCCATTTTAAATCAGTAAAATGGAAGTGTGTAATCGTGCTTAAAAAACACCATATACACAGTGTATTTCTTTATATTAAAATACTTCAAAACGCACTTCGTTTAAATCGAGACTTCAATTATGTACTCATAAGTATAATATTGAAAGTTATCCGAAATAGCGAAATGCATTTGCGTTTGTTTCCTTCGTTCCGTTCGTTTTCAGCGTTTAGCGTTTTAAAAAATGCATTCATCGTTCGTTTTTTTAAAACGCTGAACGCTGAAAACGAACGAAACGAACGCAACGAACGAAATGCATTTTTAAAATATAGATCGTGCAACGTTCATTCTGCGTTCGTTCTGCGTTCATTCTGCGTTCATTTTCCGTTTGTTCAGCGTTCGTTCTGCATTTATTTGGGGTACTTCAACGCAACTGAATCTGTACTATATTTCTCAACTTCAGCTTAAGACTGGCAAATTTCACTTCGGTAAGATTTATTTTAATCTTAAATAACATTCGTGTTCATAAAGCATCTTAGTTGAAATCTTTAGCTAATACATATCTTAAGATTTTCTTATTTTCTTCAGTTAATTTTTCGTTTCTTAAGTCTGGCTCCAGGCTAATCTGGAATTCCCCATCCATATTTAGAAACCGGACAGCTCTATTTTACTTAGGATTCTCCACAAATATGCAATATAAATATTAGAGTTGCTTCTTGTTCGGCTTTCTTTTTTCTAAAGGTCTGCAGTATAGATTGCCTTCTGTGATTGATTTTAATGCATAACGTGGTCAGATCTGCCAATCCATTTAGGATTTTAGTATTAAACGGTGTCATAGAGAACATGCTGACCCTTATTCCCTCTTTAAGATTATTTTGTAGCATCATAGATTCCAGTTTTAACTTCTATACGGCTAACCCTGCCTACTACCCACTAGACCTAGGTTTCCATTTCGTAATTCAAAATCGGGAATCCAGAAATTTCATAATACATTTGTTTTAGTTCCTGCTGATGAAGCAGCTAATAATATAATTATTGTTTGACGCCTCCATTATGTCAATGTTTTATCTCAAGAACTGGGGGACACTAATTCATTCGTATACTCCAGTGCAATCTACTGAAGATAATGTTGTTTCGACGCATATAACTCAGTGCAAGATTTTCAAGGCTGAAGTAGACGAAAAGGAAAACAGACTAATCAAACGAAGTACTGGATTCCTAAATTACACACAAAAACATATAAAGATATTACTACAAATATCTCCAAACTTTTAACAGCTTGTCTTACTGCCGTTAAAGATCACGTTAAACACTATTGTGCTAAAGCTTATGAAAACTCTGAGATTGATTTGTTTTGGTCTATTAAATTTCAGACGACGTTCTTGATAAAATGTGCAATAAACGTCAAGCTTCATCTATAAGTACTTATGCTTTTCCTATGTTATATACAACTTTTCTACATAACCTTATCAAATATAGATTTAAAAATCAAACAGGAAAAGCAGCATTCAAAGACAAGCTTATTGCTCTCATTCACAAAACTTTTGCTAGAGAAAATACTACATGTTTGGCCAGTAACAATATTCAAGAGTTTTTACTAACGGCAGTTTGGAAAATTACTTTGTTGACTTGCCAAAAAGTGAATCACTTATGTTTCCATTAGATAATATTTTCTTCATGTATGGAATAGACAAATTGTTGGTATCCCTATTGGTACGAACGGTGCACCCCTTGTCGCAGATTTCTTTTTATATTGTTTTGAAAGAGATTTCATGTTGAGTCTTTCACCAGATACCCAGGCTGATCTTATTGAAGCCTTTAATGACACCTCTCAATAGTTTGATGACATATTGAACATTGACAACCCTTTCTTTTCGACAACGGTTAATACAATATATCCTAAAGAACTTCAACTTAAAAAAGCCCCTTATTTCTGATATTAACTCTTCTTTTTCTCGATTTACATCTCTGTATTTAAGAATGGTGAAATTATTAGCAAAATCTATGACAAGAGAGATGATTTTAATTTTGGTATTGTTAATTATCCCCATTTAGATGCGGATGTTCCTCGAGCAATGTCAATGTTTAATATGTCATTCAGATACCGAGAGGTGTCATTAAAGGCCTCAATCTTCCTGGGTATCTGGTGAAAGACACAACATGAAATCTCTTTCATAGCAATATAAAAACAAATCTGCAATAATCGGTGCACAGTTCGAACCCATAGGGATACCAACAATTTGTCAATAAACGATAGTTCCATACCTGACGAAAATATTATCTAATAGGAAGATGAGTGCTTCACAAACTTCTTGGCAAGTCCACATAGTGTAATTATCTAAACTGCCTTTAGTAAAATATTATTACAGGCCACAAATATAGTATTTTCCCTAGCGAATGATTTTTTTGAATAAGAGCAATAAGCTTGTCTTGATAAGGTGGTGTTGTAAGGTTGTATATAGTGTAGAGAAGTCATAAGTGCTAATAGATGAAACTTGACGTTATTGCAAAATGTATCAAGAGTTTTCATGTGTTTTATCACATTATTGTTTAACATAATCTTTAAGGGCAGTAAGACAAGAAGTTAGAAGTTTGGAGATGCTTGTGGTTGTGCAGTCACTAGAATTCGAAATAAAGCGGGCCTTATACGGATGTTTATGTAATTTAGGAATCCAGTACATACTTGACACATTGTTCTGCTTTTCGTCTACCCCAGCCTTGAAAGTAGTGCACCGAGTGATATGTGTGGAAACAACATCATCCTCAGTGGAATGAACTGTAGTATACGAATTAGTGCTACCGAGTTCCAAAGATAAAACATTGACGTAATGTAGGCATCAAACACTAATTACATTATTAGCTGCTTTATCAGCAGGAACTAAAACAAATTTATTATGAAATTCTTAAATTCCCGATTTTAAATTACAAAAGGAAAACCTAGGTCTCGGAGGAAGTAAAAAGGCGTTAGCATTATAAAAGCGTATAGTTATTTCTTTGTTAATCGGTAGATAGTTAATTTGTAATGTGAACTTTTATAGCACAGTGGCGTTGCTTGTGCAGTGTGGCAGTAGTAAAACGTCTCCCCGCGCTTGCAATCAGGACTGCTATTCATTTGATATTTGGAGATCGCTGAGCCCGATATTTAGTTATCGGTGGTACATCTTCAATTTCTTTTGTTTTCTTACTTAATTTTTGATTCGGTGGTTCCACTACTCCGGCCGATAAAAGGCTCTATGTATTTTTTAACCACTCATAGGATATGTTGTCTGCTTTTTAATTTAGTCTTTTGGCTGTTGTTTGTGATACGCAGGCTTTATAACCGCTGCTCCCAACTAAATTCCATTATGTTTATTTCGCTTTCGGGGTATTTAATTGTATTAGATACTGGGACCATACGCCGTACGACATTGGAAAGAAGTATACTCCATGTCCACCGCCAAATGCATGCCATCTTCGGAATGGTTAAAATTTTGTATTATTGATTTTATGAATATTGAGTTCTGCTCAACCCGCGGCTAGAGGGCGTGAGCGGTAGCTAGCATATTTCACTAACGTTCATGAACATCCTCAATCAAACCGAGACTGCAATATTTCGTATATGTCGTGTTCGACCGTTTTCAAAGGTCCACTCTTTTATTTTAATATTAATAAAAGCAAGGAATAATTAAAACACCGGCTTTGCCTGACTCGCATCCTACCTTCCGCCCCACGGGGAACAGTCTGACTCTCGAGTTATTGAAAAATGCTATATTAATATATGGCTTTAATATGTTTGTGTATCAAACATACTCAGAATGTTAATATCAAAGAAAGCTCAAAAATGTTTTAAAAGGAACAGCCATACAGAACTAACATTCAACACCCTTCCAACCCGTCCACCCCGCGAAGTCAACACTCACACACAAACTTGTTTTGTGTCTCCTGCGTATGGCAGACACTTAAGGATCACTTTATCAGTCGTCTGTCGTATGTCGACCGTCCTCGTCTTCAGTCACACTTTAACCTGCAACCTAACCTTGGCCATAACTTGAAAAGTATTTGACATATATTCATGAAAGTTCACACATATCTTCATCTTAACCCAAAGCATGCTGTTACACATGTCCAATAACTTTTATTTTGACAGAGTTATGCCCCCTGTCATAAAACTTTAACTTGGAACCTAACCAAGCTCATAACTGGCCATAACTTAAGAAGTATTTGACCCATGTTAATGAAACTTCTCACATGTATTCATCTTACAACACAAAATATTGTTACTCACAACCAATAACTCTTACTTTCATTTCAGCAGAGGTATGCCCTTTTTCATAACACTTGAACCTGCAGCCTTACCAATCTTATTCCTGGCCATAACTTAAAAATTATTTGACCTATGTTCATGAAACTCCACACACATATTCATCTTAACGTATTAAAGGAATGTCGTTACACTTGTCCAATACATGTCTGACTTTCATTTTGGCATAACTATAAAACTTTAAACCTGCAACCTATCCTAGCAAATAACTTGGCAACATTTTGACTTATGGTCAGGAAACTGTATACAGTTGTTACTTATCAATTATCCAATGCAGATGTATACCCTTTTTTTATAAACATAACAATTAAAAACCACTGCTTCATAATTCATGAAGAATTGCACCCTCTGTCTTCAAACTTTATAGTTAGATTGTACTTGCTGAAATAAGCACACGGCAGGCGACACACGGCAGGCGACACACGTCTAGTTTGTTTAATGATGTTATATCAACGACAGTGGGACACATTCAAAAAGTACCCATGTCAGACTAACAACAACAGAGTTATGTACCTTGCTTTACCGAAAACGTTCCATTTTGCTTTGTTAAATATGAAGCTACATTAATTTTCATCTAATCTTTACCAAACTAGTTCACAATAATATGAACAAGGCAAAGCCTCAAGACGGGCGAAGCTAAATATTTTAAAATAGATCTAAACGATGTGACGCAGGGTTAGAATACAACTTGCATCATGTGTATACATCTGTGTTTGAAACTCTTGATAGAGTTATGCAGGATAAGGATAAGGTTAAGGATATATTTTAGGAGCAGTGCATTATTCATCTGACAATGCATCTGTAATGAAAGAGAAGCACAACAGTGTTCAGAGAAGAATTAAGGACAGCAAGCAAGCGGATGATGTTCAAAATCTCTTACTTGGAATGCTTGCAATGGAAGCCCAGTCGGAATTATTACCACAAGACAAGTCCATTACGAACAATGCCCTGAAGCTCGTCAGGGGGTGAAGGAAATGGAGAAAAAATGACATGTCTTAAAAACTGACCACAATTAGTCAAGGTAGCAAAGAATATAGGGTATATTGTCCTAGCTCATGTTATTACCACGGTTACAAGCCAACAATGTCAGATGTTACTGGAATGCCTCCGGACACCCCTAGCGTGTCAGGCAACTTTTTGGCATTCAAATAATTGTGGCCCACGGTTGAAGCCAAATCCTGAGAGAAAAAAAAATATTGTTGTTAATACATTATTTTGTAAAACATTCACGTACCTTTACCTTATATTATATATTAGTAAACATCAAGTGCTTCAACTTGAAACCAATATTCAGGACTTAATTAAACTATTATTTTCTTCCAAAAATGAATGCATAAATAAATCATTAAACTATTGGAAACATCAACACTCTCATAAATCACATTTGCCATCCCTTTTCAACGGAAAATAACCGGGAATCTACCGGAGTATAGTATCACATGAGGTTTAGACGTCATCACTTTATGCGTATGTGACCACGTGATGATATTTTGATCACGTGACCCCCCTTGCGATCAACTTGTATTTTATTTCGATGAATCCTTTTTTTATTCACAGTAAGCATTTATATAATGTTATATTTCTGTAATTAAACGTATCACTTACGCTTAAAACTCAAAATAAAGACAAAAAAAAAAACACAACAGAAACAAATAAATGGTCTTTATTTTGTTTGCCTAAAACATTGCCTTTTATTTGACGTCTGCTGTCCAGGCTACGGATTGAAAATGGCGGCGCGAAACCTGACGAAAAATGAATATCGCATAGTTTATTTGGAAAACAAGTAAACTTTGATACTCGCATTACTGCAAAATGCCTTCGCCGGCCGTATTAGTATTAATAAAAGCTTGGACAAGCTTGAGGACCAACAATTTATCCCTGACTCACATGTATCTCTTAACTTAGCAAATCCATAAACTGTCCATATCAGACTAGAAAGTGCGGAGTAATAACCGTTGACTAATTTTAAAATGAGTGTTAACCCTCTAAGTTCTTATTTCGTCATCCGATGTTTGCCAAACTGGTTTAAGAATCAACAACATCTCAGGAAAATAAGAAACAAGCCCATCCCCCAACCCCTCGCCATGTCATTTGATCATACAAGCACCTTACGAACAACACATAGGAGGTGGAGCTTGGTTTTCTCGTTTCCATTAATAATTGTACATTCACCGTAAATGTCATCGCTTTGCAGTTATTCCTAACACATCATAAAAGTCATTAAACACCTGTAATTTCAATCGTAATTCCTGCTTACACAATTTATAATATCATTGTGATCTCGTTCTACCTCGCATAGCTGTGTAAATTACTGGTATATGTCTTTAATTGTTTAATATTTGCTATATTTTGCCTTTGTTCTAGAATTACTGAAATAAAACAAACGTTGTAATATAAGGTAAAATAACCTTTGTAAAACACCTTCAATTTGAAAGAGTTGATTCAGATTATTAATATACGAGGAATACGAGGAATACAATATTTCCCATTGCTATTTAATAATCATTAAAGTTATTAACCCGGGTACATGTGTCCTCTTGACTTTAATAAATAGTTTGATATAATGATGCGATATGAGGCTCTACCGTGTATCATTTATTTATCCGATAATGTTCATTAAGTTAGAAATATATAGTCATGCATATAAGAGTAGGTATAAAGTCGAACAGGAATTGTAGGTTTCAAAGCACACAGTCAATTGTATTCATCACTTAAAAGTCCATCCGGAGTGAAAGTTAGATACTATTGTCAAAATCCACCTACGCGGTGCCAAATCATAGCTTCGTGCGTCGTTTAAATGACGTAAGACATGCAATGCAGCTTAATTCGGTCCACTACAGATAACAGGACACCATAAGACAATGCCAACGTTACTTACTTGCATTTTACACGCATTTTATAAAGACTTTAGTAAGAGTCTAAATATATATCTGTCTAAACGTATCGTATGATTAACTTGCAAATTAATAGTCTTACATATTTGAACACACCACATTCGGTCCTCATTTCAATAGTTAAATCGCTCGTTTATTATAATGATAATTTTATGGAGTAATACCACTCCATGACGCCGTGTCATGTGATAACATTTTAATAATATAACCATAACATACATAACCGACATACATAAATCTACTACTCTATAGGAATAGAGTCTGGTGAACAGTGCTACCAAAGATGAGACTTTATACTATCCAGACGTTTAGATGAAACGACAATGCATAAATAAACGGTATATAACTGATCACGCTTAAACGGACGCTTTTATTGAAATAGCATTTACATGATCACGACTTGTGACAAAAAATATAACAAGTACACTCATTCACGGCTGTTCATCGGGTAATCGAGGTTTGAATTCCGTGATTTTGAATAATGGCGTGAAATCGCTCCGTTGTGGAGCGGATAAGGTGCACAAATCGCCTACACGGTTTATCCGTTTCTTTAAGGAAAACTGTTTTTATTTACAAAAAAACAAACTCCGCATGTGTAAACAACACACTAAGTTTAGATATTATCTGCAACATTGATATATGACATCTGTTTCTGACATGTTGGTCAGACAATGTTGAGGGTAGCGATTTAAGGTCGCGAAAATAAGGATGTTTTATCATAGTTGAAATATTTTTTTCTATTCAACCTTTTATTATTACCAGCAACAACGCGGTATAGTATTTTCCATTTTTAGAATTTCGTTTCGTAATTTAAAATCGGGAATTCAAGAATTCCATAATAAATTTGTTTTAGTTCCTTCTGATAAGGCAGCTAACAATGTAATATTACCTGACGCCTACATTACGTCAATGTTTTATCTCTGGAACTCGGGAGCACTAATTCGTATACCCAAGTTCGATCTACTGAGGATGATGTTGTTTCCGTGCATATCACCCGTAGTATGACTTTTGTGGCTGGAGAAGACGAAAGGCAAAGCAAACTTCCAACTATGTACTGGACGCCAAAATTAAATAAACAGCCTATTACAGCGCGATTTATTTCTAATTTCAGTGCCTGTAACAATAAACATCTCCAAACTTTTAACCTCTTGTCTTACTGCCGTTAAGATCAAGTTATACAATATTGTGCTAAAACTTTGGGATTAATTTACTCTGTAGTCTTGCCAAGAAAATTGTGAAGCACTATCCTGTTAGATAATATTTTCGTCAGATATCGAACTACCGTTTATAAACAATTTGTTGGTATACCTATGGGTACGAACAGTGCACCACTTGGCAGAGATTTGTTTTTGTATTGCTAAGAAAGAGATTTCATGTTGAGTCTTTCACCATATACTCACGCAGATTTAAATGATCTGGATGCCATATTGAACTTCGACAATACTTTTTTTTATTAGTTTTTTTATTATTTCTGATGCTGACGCTTCTTTTCTTGATTTACATCTCTATTGAAAATGGAGGAATAATAAGTAAAATCTATGACAAGAGAGATGATTTTGATATTGTTAATTTTCTCCACATATATGGGGATTTCCCCGATCAACTTCTTATGGGGTCTTTGTTTCTCTTTTTTTTTCGTTTTTTTGTTTTTCCCTCATCTATTAATTTATTCTAACATTTTCATATCCCCTCGGGGATCCAGTGCTTTTATCGGATGGCGTGGTGGTGTAATGGTAAGCATACTTGCCCGGAAAGCAAGAGGTCCGTGGTTCAATTCCCGGATGCGGCACGCCGATTTTTGAAATGACAATTATTCCGAATATTTCATAATTCAGTGTCCTTGTTTGACGCAACAGAGAACTTGTATATATATATATGTACAAATGTATATAACAAATGTAACACTTACAATTCAGAGCAATTAACATGAACCCACAAATAACAAAGCACAGAGTTTAAATCTACTCGAACGATCGATTTGTGCAATAAGTTTACACAGTGCTTTCTAAAATATTTGCAATTTCGTCAAGGTAAGATCGGAATTGAATTTTGTTTAACGGCTCATCAATGCATTATTTAGAGCCGACCTAGAGAGAGAGGTGAATTCTATATCGAAATCTGGGATCCTGCCCTAATATTACAAACGAATAGATGCTTTTGTTTCTTTTACGTGTTCATATGATATACTCCGCTACACAGGACGACCCGCTTTACGTCCCCATCCGACGGACACGTCCACGGCAAAGTGTCTATCCCAAGAAAACACCGACAAAACTGAGTGGCGCCGATGAGGCTGGATTATCAGGTTCAAGTGATCCGCGGTAACCACTGTGACACGCCATCCCCTTCATAAAATAACAACATGCCTAATTCCCAACTTTATTACAATATGTTATATCCGAACGTCGATGAACGAACGTAATTGTTTGGATGCATATCCAAGCGTGTCATGCTGGAGCAACTTAATCATGCGGGTATATATTTAGTTCAAATACATGTAGCCGCCATATTTAGCATTGCCAAAGTATTGCAGACAAAACGTTTATTTCGCAGCTTTTGCCAACCGCTAGAAAATGCTCGGGTGTAATATCAAGGTATGCAATATGGTAGAATATCGAACACTCGATTCAGTTAAAATTCAAGGAGACAATATGAAAGTATACAATAAGTGCATTTACATCAGTTACACACAAGTGCATTAATTATAATTATCAATACGATTAAAACAGTGAACAAGGTGAAATCCCCGACTCTAAACGTAACAGGATGGCCATGAGTGGTTGGGACTAACTCAGGAAAGAATAAATGTCGTGACTGCTTCATATAAGTTGAATGCAACTTTTAAAATATGTTACATAGATACACATATCAAAGAAAAAGAAAGCAAATTCACAGATGAACGATGACAAAATGTGTTGTTTTAACAAAAAAGACGTTTGTTCACTGTATCTAATGTACTGGCTAAATATACTGTTGGTGGATGACGTGAACTGGGTACTTAGGATTTTTTTAAGTACTATGAATTAATATGGCTTTCGACGTTCCAAATTCTAAAATATGGCAACTAAAATTATTTTGACAACATGTTTTACAAGCATTGCCACTACAAAGTAGATACGTTTCGAAATATTTACTGTTAAGTCCACAAATACAAATATTAAAGTCCTCAACTCGAGTACAAGTTCTAGAAAAACGAAATTGAATGCATTGAGTGAATTACTTGGCTGGACAAAATCAAGACATTTTTTGTTTTGTTTTAACAGTCTTCATGTTCAATATCATGTGTTACTTGACTTGTAAGCCAAATTCACTGATATTTCTGTACCCGTATGTGGCACAATTGCAACCCCATCATTTGTTATAGGTGAGAACATTGTTTTGGCATGATCAAACAAGAGGCCCAAGAGGGCCTGTAGACGCTTTACTTGTATGATATGATTCAAAAACATAAACAAGAACAAGAAACATGTTTCCTATATATAACTCTATGTAAACTTTGGGTTATCGTGGCGGCCATTTTGAATATTTGACGACAACGAAAAACACAAACTTGATAGAGGCCAACAACAGGAACATGCATATGATATTTAACTAGAATGGAATAAGTGGTAATATGTCGTTTGATAAATGTCCTTAAATTTGACCTAAGTTTAGCCATGGTGGCCATCATGGATGACTGTAGGTCCCAAATCTGAGGGGGACTAACACAAATATTCATTGTGATTAAGTTTCAGAGAAGATGTCATTTTTAAAGTTTTTCTATATAACTCTATGTAAACTTTGGGTCGCTGTGGCGGCCATTTTGATTATTCGACGATAACGAAAAACACATGATAGAGGCTAACCCAACGAACATGTCTATGATATTTCACAAGAATGCAATAAGTGGTTTCGGAGGAGATGTTGCTTGAAATTTCCTTAAATATAAACTAATTTTAGACATGGCGACCATCTTGGATGACTGGCGGTCGCGAAAAACACAAATATGAGAGGGACTATCCCAAATATGGTTTCATCAAAATCCTTCAATAGGTTTCAGAGAAGATGTAATTTTTAACCTTTTCCTATATAATTCTATGTAAATTTTGGGTCGCCGTGGTGACCATTTTAATTATTAGACGAAAACGAAAAGCACAAACTTGATAGAGGCCAACCCATGGAACATGTATTTGATATTTCACAAGAATGGAATAAGTGGTTTTGGAGGAGATGTCTTTTGAAATTTCCTTAAATTTAACCGAGTTTTTGCCATGGCGGCCATCTTGGATGATTTGGAAAAAACACAAATCTGAGAGGGACTATCCCAAAGATAATTTTGATTTAAGTTTCATCAAAATCCTTCAAGCGGTTTCAGAGAAGACGGCGGCCGAGAAAAAACACAAATCTGAGAGCGACTATCCGAAATATCATTGTGCTTAAGTTTCATCAAAATCTTTCGGCGGTTTCAGAGAAGATGTAATTTTTAACCTTTACCTATATAACTCTATGTAAATTTTGGGTCACCTTGGCGGCCATTTTTATTATTTCACGATAACGAAAAACACAAACTTGCTAGAGGCCAACCCACGGAACATGTATATGATATTTCAGTAGAATCGAATAAGTGGTTTCGGAGGAGATGTCGTTTGAAATTTCCTTAAATTTGACTTAGTTTTAGCCATGGCGGCCATCTTGGATAACTGGCGGCCACGAAAAACATAAATCTGAGAGGGGCCCTCCCAAGTAACATTGTGATGAAGTTTCATTAAAATCCTTCAAGCAGTTTCATAGGAGATGTCGATTTTTATAAAATTGCTCACAGACGGACAGACAGACGGACAGACGGACGAAGGACGAAAAGTGATCGCATAAGCCCTCCTTGCCTTTGGCCAGTAGAGCTAAAAACTGCAAAAAGCAAATCACAATTCGAGACATCGGTCTTCATGTCGTTAAATCTAACTAAGATGAGGTTATGTAGATATATACAAAAGATGCTGAACTATTTTAAGGATAGAGCGGTTTCTTAATGGTGAAGATATCTCTGCATATACTCCATCCGACTTAGTGTTTATCAAATGTGTATCGATAGCTTCTATATAGGTTACACTCTAATCTGTTAAGTTTGCTGGTAGTTAATTCTTCATCAATAATTATAGCCAGTGTTTGAAATTCTGAGCCATCTGATTGGTTTAAAATGTAGGGTAAACACTAATTAGGAATATAACAAAACGCCATCTTTACATATTAGCCTATACTATTTTCTATCTCTAAAGAGACGATGTATTTCCAGCAATATACATTTTTGGTACTTGTAGTGATCAATATATAATTCATAAAGGAATATGCTTAAAGTCGTATTATAGTGCAAGATATGAGTATTTACAAGTAATTAAGGGCAGTTATTTTACTTTTTAAGTATATAAAACATATATAATTAGAAACCATAGCGTGAAACATCCCCCAAAAATATTAAATATTAGCTTAAATGAGATATAGGGTCCTATTGAAACCACAGCGTCCGAACGCAATGGCATCGTAGGTCCACACTGTACTGCAAACAAGGACTTGAATGTCCCTCGGGTTTTCTGGTCGTACCCTAGATTGGTTTTCTCTTTAGCTGCAACTACTATGGTTGTTTAGTACGATTCTGGATACATCCTGAGATGTTTATTATTTTGTATGTATATCTTTAGTTAGTTTCTCCGGATGTGGACTTTATTGTTAGAGATTTCCTTTTGATGGGATGTAGTTTTGTTTACACTGTCTTGTCTATTTGGGCGCTGAAGACAGGATAATAGCGAGGATTGTGCGCATATCAAAATCGATTCAAGCTAACCAGTAGGCCTTATTGCCTACTGACCGTTCCAAGTCGGTAACCCTGTCTTCACCACCCTTTCTGTTGTTTTTTGTCTCTTTCATTATAGTTTCAAGTCCTTGTTTGCAGTACAGTGCGGACCTACGATGTCATTGCGTTCGGACGCTGTGTCTATAGGTCTATAGGTCTATAGGACCCTATATATCATTTTGAAAATACAATGAAAGAGACAAAAAACAACAGAAAGGGTGGTGAAGACAGGGATTCCGACTTGGAACGGTCAGTAGGCAATAAGGCCTACTGGTTAGCTTGAATCGATTTTATATGTCACAATCCTCGCTATTTTCCTGTCTTCAGCGCCCTGTATTTATGTAAAACAAGTGTATATATGAATTATATGCAAAGATCCATTAATACGTGACAAAGATACGTTAACTGTTCTTCAAAGTTTTAAAACTTACCTCCCTCAGATTGTACTACCAGGGTTTAAATATAAAACTAATTCACACGGCACAATATGTGTACACAAACAGAATCAATGCGGAAATATAAATTTCACATATTTATTTCAAACAAGGAAAAATCATGTTCATTTAATTATTGACGATTTAGGTCGAACGATATAAGAATTACGTTAAATATATATGAAAAGGGAAGAAACGTTGTATTACCTTTGAATCTTATTAAGTCGTAGTTTAATGAGATGTATTCTATACTAAACAACGTTTTTTATCGATTTTAGGTCATTTCATTAACGATAAACGTGACAGTGACTCGGAGATTGCGTTTTCATATACGACATATACATTTGGATTGGTTAACTGAATGATCATTTAAAAAGGACAAACTAGCGTCTCAAACTTATTAGTGTTGATTTAGATACCGATGGATACACTTGTTTTTAACTATTTTATGTTTATTAGCGACATGGCTGGAAGAGAAAAGAATCAAGTCAACCAGATGTTAGATTGAAGAGGTATACAGACAAAAGGTCAGACACGTGTATTTAAACTAACCCTAGTCCGCCACTTTTCAAAAGAAACTTAATTATTCCTTACGACGTGCCAGCTTTTATTTCCAAAGACAACGTTATTAAATTGAAATGTACTTAAGTGTGTGTTTTAATGATAACAGCTATGGGCTATCGAGTTCTTGTAAGGTGTATATATAATGTGAGGGTGTCTTAAATGACAAAATATACTATTTTATCTCTAACCGCAACTATTTAACGTAATGGACATCTGATTATATAGTTTACTGAATGAATACTACTTAAACTTGACAGACAGATGCAAATAACGTCCGTGGAAGAAGCTTAGTTGCACGTAATAAATATGCCAGACTAGTTCAATGGGATGGAACGTCAACGTAAAAACCTGTCGAGATATCTACCATTTCCGACTGTTTCAAGTAGGAAGGAAGCCCATCTGTAATCCGGATTATGACAATTATGGAGGAATGCATGAGTCGGAAAGATTTCTAGCGGCTATGTTTGCAAAAGACAATGTACATTTAACATGCTTAAATACGGGAGCTATATTGATGACTGGACTGAAGAAAGAATCGCAACTGTACACAAAATACATGCCTACTTTGATACTCAAGTGGGTGGGGTAACGATATTAAACGTATAGGCAATGACGTCACTACTAGATTTAGGATCGGGGGAAAAGCAACATGAACGAGTAAGAACATATTTCCCCTTCTCTCTGGAGCGGCTCCAAATAACCTATACTGTGTTGATGAGCCGTTTAACATCATTCAATTCAATTGATACGCCATTACAGAGAGTAAGCAAATAACGCCGCTGTTTATATCGATTTGCACCGACAGCGATGACGTTATTTGTTTATATACTAGCAGACGTATTATCGATTTATACCTGTATTAAAAGAAGTTCCCTCCAAAAGGGCCGCTTTATATATTCTATATAGGGGAAAAATACAAACAGAGGAGGTACATTACAGATATTAGACAGAGGACGAGGAGGACAGTAGACAGAGGAGGAAGATAAAGAGGAGGAGCTGAAGGGAGGAGGAAGAGGACAGTAGAGAGCGGAGGAAAATAAAGAGGAGGAGCTGGAGGGAGGAGGAAGAGGACAGTAGACAGCGGAAGAAGAGGAGGAGGAGGAAGAGGAGGAGGATGAGAAGGAGTAGGAGGAGGAGGAGGAGGATGATGAGGAGGAGGACAGTTGACAGCGGAAGAGAAGGAGGAGGATTAGGACTTCATAAAATACGTTGTTGGATCATAACTTGTGCGATTTATATCAGATTTTATAACAAAGCTTATCAAATGACATTTCATTTGATATAAAACAAATTATCGAAATAAAGTCATGGCATAACAGAGACATTTAAACGTTTTTAAGTCTCAGTTATAAAACTCACGAGAATGATTTTTTATTCAGAAAAAAATGTTCCCCTATCCAAGACCTTTCTAAAAAGGTAATATATCGCTAGGATCTTCTTTTTAGATTTCGTGTTAAACAGTTACAATGTTTTAAAACGTGATGTGTTGTAATGACAATACGGCTCTGTAAGTCAGTGATTTGTTTTATAAACTAAACATGTAAACGCAAGTTGAATACAAATGACATACTGGGGATACTGTCTATCTGCCCTGACCATCACATATTACTTTAAAAGGTATACATTCCATTTAGTTTAGAAGACTAATATCGTTCAGTTTATGTTTTATTTAAGATAAGATGGCCTCTATTAACAGTTTGACTTAATCTGCATTTTAGAAGATCTTCTTACTCGAATGAAATTAATGGTGAACTAATTGGAATTATGTGTTGGTAGTGTATGTAACAAAAATGTGGATTAATATAATTATGATTATATAGTTTTAAACCATTGGAATGTATTTGTTGCTGTCAGCGTTTTTTATTCGAGTCTTCATTTCGATAACGTGTTGTAGGTCACTAGTGTGTATGAATTGAAATGAATGGTATTTAAGGCTCATCATCACAGTATAAGTTATTTAGAGCCGCCCCATAGAGAAGAGACAATATATATTCTAACTCGTTTTGTCTTTTGAAAAAAACATAACCGCTGGAAATCTCTTTGACTCATACGTTCCTCCATAATGTGTCATAATTAGGATTATAGAAGGTGTTCCTTCCAATTTAAAACAGTCGGAAATGTTATATATCTCCATAGTTTTTTACCTCGATGTTCCATCCGATTCTTTGAACTAATCTGACATATTTCCTAAGTCCACCAATCCGCTAAAACCATCCATCAGACATCGTGTCAAAATTGGAGAAATATAATATTGTATAACTAAACATGCTATAACTCACTGTATTTATCCAACGCATTCTATCATATAAACAATTATATATCTACTACATCTTTCCATGATTGTGTTCTAATATGCAACCAGCGGAATATATATAAACAACACGCTTCAATTAGTTGTATTGATACACATTCTTTTTTCTTAATGATTTAAATATGTATACTAATCCAAACATGTTATAACCTTTAAAACATCTGTTAGCCCGTATACATCAATCAAATGTGCATGTCACGCTTAGGTAGTATTCACTCATTAACCCATACAATCTAATATCCATTACGTTAACTAGTTGCGGTTAGTGATAAAATGTCAATCTGTTGTCATTTAAGAAACCCTCCCATTATATAAATAGCTTACAAGAACCCGATAGCTGATAAGCTATTATCATGTTATTAAAATTTGTAAATAAGTACGTTGTCTTTGGGAAAAAAAACGTTGACGACTATCGATTTCTAAATATAGTCGTGACGTCATCACATTCTTCACATTCTAATTTAATATCGTTACCCTAACTACTTACCAACGAACCGGCGTACGAAATAAATACGTTATGAAAATCATAAATACATGGAAACATATACACATTTAAATAATAATACAAATCCAGTTACTGCGGTAGTGGCCTAGTCGTAGATCGTCCGCCTCACATGCAGTATGATCGTGGGTTCAATCCCCGGCCGGGTCATACCAAATACATCATAAAATGGTTCTAGTAGGTTTCTTGCTTTAATTTCAACATATAAAGGGTAGTTCTAGATCTGGTCAGCCCAGTGTGTGTCTACGGCATGATATTCCAATGTGTCAGCTCACTGTTACAAGAACACCACACAAGCTACAAGAAGACGCCTTCGTGATATGACTGAAATGTTGTTAAAAGCGATGTACATACACAGATACATGCATGCATGATGCTATATAATACATAGATGCATACATGCATATCCATCCATTCATCCATCCATCCATACAAATGCAGTCTTTGAAATAAATGCTGAGCATATCGACTTTTAAATATAGTCGTGACGTCATCATATTCTTCACATTCTAATTTAATATCGATACTACACCCACCTTGTCCCCAAAGCGATGGTACTGTAGTCTTATCTACATATTATTGTAGTGTATAGTCTTATAACTGTACTCAAATCAAGTGATACCTTTTTACCGGAGGTTACATATCAAATGAGTTGTTTCAATTAGCACGACCATGGAATACCTGTGATTTAAGCAAAGTTGACGGTATTAGTATACACCTATATTAGAAAAAGCCAATATTATCAATAATAAAGATTAAAACAAACATACTGTGACTTTAACTAAACGTCATAAAACACGCATGTGCTAATCATAACTAGTTTAGAGCATACCACTATAGAGGCATGTGTCTTTAAATGAAAATAGTCATTTCGAACATATTTACGAAGTGTGAGCCCGAGGTTTTGGAAGAAATACGTGTTATTACGTACTATTATACTACAACTTTATTGCAAAGACCGTAATATTATATATATAGAGTAACCAGATATTGGATAAAACATTCTTGTTACTCGATCAAGCTTTAAAATATACCTATGGTAAAAAGTTAAGCATATTTTGCATTTTATTTCAACACAAAATTAAATTTGAGAAATGATAATTTTTGCATTTATTCCAAGTAATACATGTAGGTATAATTTAAACAACAATAACAAAACAAGTGTAAACGAAGATAACTATGTAACATAAACATGAGTAACTAGCCATGCATCTGGTATAACCAAGGGCAATACATCTTAATAAAAGAGAATGTAAACAAACTGGTGGTCAAAATGCTTTATAACTTCATTATTTTTGCGAATAAACGCACGAAAGTTATTGAAAATTTTATTTAGCTTCCCTTCCACAGTTCTACTCAGTCACAACTCCCTGAAATAGTCTGATCGGACAGTACAAACAGTTAATATGGGGTATATCCTCTCAGCTACTATACAACAACGCGGCAGCGTTTAATCATTAATGTTACCAATTTTCTTCGTCAAATCAGTGGAATTTGGTCCCATTCCTCCAGAAGAGCCTGGTGAAGTTCGTCAAGGTTGGTTACTTACGGTTCTCTTGCCCGAAGTTGGCGGCCCAGCTCGTCCCAAAGATGCTCAATTGGATTAAAGTATGGAGATAAGGATGGCCAATTCATAGAGCGGATGTTTTGTGTTATCTAGTATTCAGTTATGATGCGTACTCTATGTGGACGCGAATTTTCGACCTGTAGAATCATGTTTGCCCGTGGGGAAAAGGTGTGACCACTGGTTCTAGAATGTCATCGCTATATGTTCGCGCATTTAAGGTAGCCTGAATGATCTGTTGGGAAAATGTATGGTCATAACTGAAAGCCCCCAACACCATCACACTTCCTCCACCTCCAGCTTTGGTCTTCTGAACGCAATCTGGGTTGTAACGCTCTCCTCTTAAACGACGTACACGTCGCCAACCATATTAATTGGTAGTGGCAAAACTGGCTCACATCTGTCCATAGGATCCTCCTCCATGAGCAAATGCGCCATGCCGCATGCTGCTGACCAAAGTGAGGACGGTCAGCCATATGTCATTCAGTTAGTCTAGGTCTAGTAGTTGGCCGTCTGGCACGTAAACCAGCATGGAGAATACGCTTATTAACGGTTGGTCTTGATAAGCGAAAACCTGTACGTGCAAGGAACATAGTCCGTACTTTCTCGGCTGATGCAAACCTGTTTCGTCGGCTGATGCGTAGAAGAGATCTATTTTCTCTATCTTTAGTTCATTTTGGTCTACCAGACCTTGCCCTATCAGCCACATTTCCATTGTCTCTAAACATTCGCAAACGTCTACTGACTACACTTTGTTGAACGTTGAAAGTCTCCCCAATAGCTCTTTGCGTGTTACCAGCTTCTTCAATTCTAACAACGCCATCTTGCAGCTGCTGACATTCTTTTTCGAGCCATCTTTACAGATACAAATCACCACAAATAAGCCCATGTACCTAATCTACCAAAATGGCCAATTCCCCGTGCCTTTTTTTTTTAATAGCCTAGTTTACAAATTACAGAACAGTAAAATCTTTATTATTGTTATAAACCCAATAGGCAAATATTAGTATTTTGGAAACTAATTTTGTTTTAATTCACTTTAGAAATATGTCAAAGACAATCACATAAGAATTTCGATATACTTAACTTTTTACCATACTATTGACGTATAACTGAATACAGCGTATACAAATCTCACGTAGTTTATAACTATGACCTAGCATAGACACTTTGACTGTAGGTGTACCAGAAGTAAACAAAAATCCATTGAGTCCTGTACAATATTTTCCAAGCTTTCTGATAAAAATAGGGGTCATGTGGCGTATAAGAAAAGACAATTCTGCCTTCATTCAGCAACTCTTACATGTATTCTACTTCAAAACTTTCAAGTTGATAAATAAAATCATATTTTGTGTTTGTGATGTCGTTTGCATTGATTATTACTTTTGCCTTCTTGTTTGTCTGGTTGCGTGTTTGTTTCTGTGTTTTGTGGTTGACTGTCCTGATTAAATGCTACTTTCCCTGTCCGATCTTTTTATATTTCTTTATACAGCCATGCAAATATTTCTTAGCTCTCACAAACAAGTCATTAACGTTATATCCGCCAGAGAAACAGGCCTTAAATGCTCAAAAATGTTAGGAATTATGCAGTTGGAAACTTCTTTCGAATACACCAGGCATGACTGCCAAAGTGATTTACTTCCTCTATGCCTATTCTTGTATATGAGTATACATGTTGTCAATGCAACATTATCTTCACAACTGTCAATAGCAGTTAATGAACAAACAGGATTCACATGTCCATTACATGTTTTCTCACATCTCAGAATTACAATTGCCCCCACTTGACAAAAGTTACCGTTATGAAACTATGACAAGCGTTGAATTTGATGTAAAGATTATTTATAATTGTGCACATAAATAACTGCATCATAATGTTTTACATACAGTTAATAAAACATTAAAACGTTTCAAATATGTACATGCCATCTCGTATTATTATGAAGAAAAAAGTATGAAAGGAGAAATTTGAAATCGTCGAACACAATAAATGCAAAAAGTATTGCAGTCTCGGTTTGATTGAGACTGTTCATGAAGGGTAGTGTAAAGTGCTTGCTACTGTTCACGCCCTCTAGCTCCGGGATGAGCTGAACTCAATAATTAAAATGTCAATAGGACCAAATTTGAGCCATCCCGTAATCAGGATTTGAAAGGTATTTGATAAAAGTATGTTCACCGCGTTTTTATTTATACGTACATATTTTTACGACGAAATATGCAATACCGCATAAAACATAAACAATATGTTTCAATTCTAACACAGCTATATACGTTTTTATCTCGCCTTTCCGATGATCAAATCAGGAGAAATATGTGTTACTTTTCTTTATTCATGCATTTGATAGTACAGTTCAGTTTTCACAGAGTTCCAAGAGATGACATTTACCTTGACTTTTCCAGGTTATTAACTTCGTTTTATTATATGTCTATGGGTGAACCATTGTGATTTCTCAGTGAAAGAATATTCATAATCGCTAAATACTAATACCTAACTCCAAAACGTCAAAAAAGACATGACGTCAAAAAAGTCCAACAAAGCGAATACTTTTAGTTAAATTCACACACACACTGATTCAAAATGTAATAGATATATTATTCAACTCCTGGGTTCCATTATAGGGAAATCCTTCACACAATGGTAGGCGTGTTTTGTTTTTGCACTCACTCACATACGCTCGTTCGTGAAAAGAAACACAAATGTAAAAGCTCGTGAAGGATTCCCTATAAACCATTCCAGAAGTTCAATAATCTCTATATGTTAACCTTAAATGTTTGTGCGTTTATGTGGACCAATTCATACTTATGTATGGGGTAGTACAGCTCACAGGGTGGCGAAACCATGTGACTGTTTGATCGGTTTCAAACAAAACGCTCGATTCAGGTAAGTGTTCGTTTTATACTTTTCTTAAAATATATTGAAATAGTTTTCATCTAAAGGGCACAGTCATACCCCTCAAAAGTGAGCTCTTTCCTAAGCCGCAAAAGGTAATTTGATATATCTAGTACTTTTTGAGATTATCCCTCCCATAGTCATGGAAATGAAAGTTCTGAATGAATCAAATTATGCGGCAGATGAAAGAACTCACATTGTAAAGTTTTGTGCGCTTTATTTGAACAAAATGTGTGTAACCATGGTCTTATGGGGATAAATTCAACAACTCCAATCCATGATTTAGGGTTCTTTATATACGGGTAATATAAAGCCTGCAATATATACAAACATCACATTTAACAAACAATTACAACATGAATGACATTGCAGCCATTACAGAAATACATTATCTACAAACGCGGCTATTTCATTAATATACCAAACAATCGAGAACTCACCAGACAAATCCATATTTAGGTTCTGCAACCAAATATTTACCAAGAATCTAATAGCTGTAGAATATATAAAACTACATTCTCAATCAGACCTTTACAAGTCTATAGAAAACTACTAAACATATATTATTACATCTCTGTACTGAAATAGGTGTTTCTCTTAGAGAAGGTAGGCAAAGACTGAGTTAGTTAGAGTTATCATGCCATGCAGTGTTAGGGGTGACCTAAGTTAGTTTTCACTCACTCAATCCTGTCAACCAAGCTGTATTTGTACACTAATCAGTTTGTCAAGACATATATGACAACCGTATACAATATAAATAATACATTGATCTCATGATAAATGGTCTCATTAACTTTTACAGTTATTACTCAGTACTGTGAACATAGCCAGCTATCTACCTGTGGAATAAGGGACATAAATATGAGTAAACATACTACAGAGAACTATAGCAGTTGTCTCCCTTGAACCACTATTAAAGGCACGGCTACATGTGTTAAATATTAAGAAAGTTATGAAAATAACCCCTACCAGAATCGAGCGCTTTGTTTACATTTTTTGCCGTGAGCCCTATCAAAAAGTGGTTTCGCTACCCTTGCCCATTCATCAGACTGATACAACAGATGACATAGAATCAATAACATACCATTGGACCTTTCTCAATAACAAATATTGAATTTAAAGTAAATGAGTCAGTGAATTCATATTGGATACTTTTGGATTGAAATATGTATTGCAAGAAGATATAAAATATTAAAATTTATTGTACTCGTCTATAATTTTAAAAGTGACATTGGAGTATTTGGACTATTGTGGAGAATTAGACCAGAAAGAATTAAACTAAATTTGGATTAAAGGGATACTTGACAATTTGGATTAAGGTGACAATTGGCAATTTCGATTAAAGGGACACTTGACAATATTATTAGGACTTTATACAATTGAAATTTAAAGAAATACTGGATCTCTTTCATTTGTATACTAAAAGTGAATATTTTTCATTGAACTATTTAAATATATATGTTGCATATATTTGTTTAATACATCGTATTGCTCGCTTTGCATTCCCTTTCTCGTTACATTTTTCCCGTAACAATATCACTAATATATTACCGATTCAAAGTCGGGGTCCACTGCAAAACTGAGCTGCTATTCTTCTCTCTTGTGTTACCTATGTCTGAACGTGTACATGCATTGTTGCCTTTTTTATTATTGATTTGGCCTTGAAGAAAATTAAAAGTAGTATAGATGTAAACATGTTTACAATGTAAACAAATTATTTATGCAAAAATATGTATGATGAATGGTGAACTGTTCTCATTGGATTGTCTAAAGAAGGCTAAAATATCGGACAGGGAAAGCAGCATTCAAGGACGACAGTCAACCACAAAACACAAAAACAAACACGCAAACAGACAAACGAAAAGGTAAAAGTAATAAAATATGCAAACGACATCACAAACACAAAAGGGTTGACAATAGGGCTACCGCCTTGGAACGGTCAGTGGCACAGTAGGCCACTGGGGTTTTAAACCGGTTCTAGGGTGCACCAAACCTCACACTTACCCTACTGTCATCCCATTAAAACAGGACAGTGTAAATAAAGAAATCCCCGCCATGATCTAAACTCTAACCAACAAGGCAGCATCAATAAGCAATATAAATAAAACACAAATATGCTCGTGTAAATATAATACAAAAAAACAATAGCCTAGAAAGCCACAATGAAGGTACTCAATGACTTGGCAGAAGCCAGAGCAGTAAGAGAATACACCATTAAGGGCACGACAAGAAAGAACATGGACAAACATCAAACGTCACCATCCCAATGGGCTTTAGGTAGGCGTCATCATAGGGTCCGAAGCCTGTCCGGTCATCGTACAATTAAAGAGGAAAGCATAGTGGCGAACTGTAAAAGGGTCCACCACCAAGCATGCAGTACGTTGCAAAATGATAGGGTCATAACCTCTTTTGATAAACTTTTTAACAAGTTTAACAAAGATAGTATGAAAGTGATCATGACCAAGAATCTTACGAAGTTTATAAATCACATCACCATAGAAGTCAGGTTGTGATAGTCCTTGTCGCAGAAGAGTCCTTAAATTACAGTTAGTGCAAATTCATTTATGATGAAATTTGGACTATTTCCTTTGGACTGTATTAGTGGGGAAGCTTTTGGAAAAATCTTTGAGTGGTATATAAACAGACTTTGAGAGCAACTCAACAGTTGAATTGTGTTCTATTGAGTAAAAAGTTATTTTTTAATTGGATGCTTCTAAAATATAAAATATATTAGTGAGAGGATTAACACTGTGCTCATTCATAATAAAAGAAAAATGGGATATTTGGACTAAACCGGAAATATTGGAAATTAATTTAGACTGAAAGGGCACTTACTGTTTTGGAATAAAGAGACACTTACTGTTTTGGATTAAAGAGACACTTACTGTTTAGATTAAAGAGACACGGCTAATTCGAATTAAAGTAACATTGGATAATTGTATTTGGACTTAATTAAAAAATGAATATTAATGAAAATCTGGATTTGTGTCTTCTGAAAGTGAATATTTTATGTAAATAAATGTGTTAATTATATTTTTGAGCTGGTGATTTGGCTTCCTGTCTTGTTACATTTTACCGTAACAATTTCAATGGATCCCTTTCTCATTATTTATATGATTTAATAGCATACACCACTACATCTATCTGAATTAGTATCACACATAATATATGTTTGTGTGTTTGTTCGACGGTATGTTAGTACATTTTAGGACATACATGATGGTCGATATTTTGTGGTAGGGGAATACTGAATACCTCCCACCATCCGTCAGAATTGACGCGTTCTAACTTACACGTCGAGCTCCCAGTCGGATTCGAACCAGCAGCGGTGAGAGGCGTGGAGGTTTACAACGCAACGTCATTAACTCCTCGATCACGGAGGCGATATCACAATATATGTATTTGAATCTATTTGCATCAATAACACACATCACTAGCATTGGCTTTGCTGAGATGAAGTATCCAATCTGACAGAAAGAACGCCATTCGAAGTAAGGATATAAACCTGTAAATATAAATAAATAGTTCTTTATACTGATTTCAATTATTCATAATATTTAACGATTGGTTTACATTATAATTTCAGTACGTTCACAAATCAGACAAACAAGCAACAATGAATCGTTTTCTAAAAGATCTTTTTGAAAACAAACTTGAATACAAACGACCTATAGAAGAGGTTGATGACATAAAAGTAGCAGTGTATGAACTAATTGACAATATCAGTGGGAACGCCAGGAACTAATTATTCAGCTTTTTTGATCATTTTGATTCTCCGCGACAGGGATTATTTTTTTAGTGTTTGCCGGACTATTTCATTAAAAAAATCACAAAACGCCGCCATTTTCTTTTTGTAAAAACGTCGATTCAGACCGCAGTTATCAATTTTACGCGTACCTAGTTTACAGGAGTGAACACTTTTTGTAACATGTCAGTATTGGATTACGTCATCAATACGTAGAATGTGTTTACACGTTGGTAAACGTTGAATCCACTGTGTTTCGATAGCGATATCTGATGCAGGGTGTTCACACTGGGATAAACAATTGGAAATATACACAGGTTAACGTAATGAAGGAAACAGTTGACTGTCTTAGAACTCTGCAGGCAAATAACACGTGAGTTCAAATGTGTACATGTACAACTCTTTTTGCAGTGTTTTCTTTAAATTTGCCAAGCACATCGATGGTGTTAATGTTGACAAACTGTGTAAATAGTAAACATAACTGGATCAGCCGTGACAGTTGTTGATTTCATTGAATTAGTCATATGATTCCTCTCTCAGAATCATTCTTGTTTGTATAACAAGACCTGTAGCCATAGACATGAGGCCCTTCCAGGGGTGGTCCATATTCCCTGACAATACGACCCGGTGATCCCCAAAACGTTTTGCTTTGTTCCCCAAAAATATGTTCCCTTGTTTCCCAAAACCGCTGGGAGACCCTCAGCCCTGAACCCTGTGAAGGGGTATCTTATGGTATGCCTGTAATGGCCAGTGTCAAACCCCACATATGCTGCATGGCTATGGGACACTGCAATTCCTAAACCACATCCCTGCCACCCCCTTCTCTACATTTACCCACAGGCAGCTGACGCATACCCTCCCCATGGACTTTTTACCCTTCTTTGAAGAAGCCTGTAAAAGGCATATTCCCCACTCTTATTTCTTTTAAAAGCATGCAGACTTCCCCACTTTTTAAACTTAGCTTGGAAATTTCATTCCCCATTTATGCATTTCACCCTCAATTAAGAGCAAAATGCCCCTTCCCCAAAACTGGTAAAAAGGCCCTGCTGCCCCCACCACTATCCCCAACCCCCTTCCCCTCTCTTCTACGTCCCTCCCCCATATGTTCCCTACAAACCCTACTTAAAATGTGTTCAATGAAATGCTAAATACTGCAACACTTGTTTTTCAATTAAAAACAAAATATACACTACATCCCAGTTCTATTTTATGTGACTGACTCTGCTAAAGTGATCTGTGTACCATGAACAGGGCTTTTTTACCTTATGTAACAGAGACACCTCTAAAAGGCCTCTTTCCCAGTTGAGAACTTGACTGTTTTTTCCCCAGTTGTGGCAAAATATTTGCCAATCAAAAAGCAGCAGTATCTCAGAATTTGAGAAAAAGCATTAATGTGTTTTTGTCTGTGGAGTCAGTTCTGACTGAGAAACAGTAATTATAATAACTGTTGGCTGAAAATATAAATAAAGCATAGTATTGTCAAATTTACTTAATTGGTAAAATATTACATCTTTAAAAATGAGAAATAAGCTCGTCTTTTCCCCCAAAATGGACAGGCCTGGGCCTCTTCCCAATGTTGTGGAAAAAAGCACATTTTCTAAGTAACAGTACATAGAAATAAGAATTGAATACATAGATCTATCTAATTATTATTTAATTTCAGCGAAATGTTCAGAAATGTTCAGATCCAAATGAAATTTGGCAATTTCGTTTATACACTGTGTCATTATCTTTTTCATAGGGAGACATCAGTCTCACAGACATGATGCCTGCATCTTACATATTCTGATCTGAAATGCGACTATTGGTTGGATGAGGTGAGGTTGGAGGAGCTCACAAAAACAAGATGTATTTCATAGAGGTTTGTAAGCAGAACTTATTTGTATGGTGGGGAAGCATTTCTCATCAATGCCAAAAAAAAATAATAATAATGATAATTAGATAAATCTAGTTAAAACACCTGGACACCTTACCTTGAAAGGTGGAACTGAGAGACAGTATTAAAGCATGAAAAGGATCTTAAACAATACATACGTTCTCAGTATTAAAAAACAACAACATTTGGTAATCTTTTTCAGTAAATTTTATATTGACTAAGACCGAATTAAATATACAGGTCTGTGTTTACTGTATTAAACCAGACAAACTCCCTTAATACACTGCTGACTCCTCTTTTTATTGGGAATAAAATAATAATCAGTTATTCTGAGGTAAAAAAATAATATAATCTGTTTTAAGATGTTTAAGCTTGCAGCCAGTCAGATTCTTCTTTATTTAATGATCTTGTGATCTAAATATAATTCATGGAGTCAAAAAAATGATTAGTAAATATTTGATACCTAATAAATATACTGGCCCACTTTTATTGACAATGATATGTAAACATAGGTTTAATTTTTATTTTATTTGGCCTGTATAGGTTCTATATAAAATACATATTTTGTATATTATTAAAAGTGATCAAGTTTTAGTATTTCATGTACACCAGATATTTAAGTTGTAATACTCAGTGTTTGCATTTTCTTTATTTTTCAGACAAGATGCTGCCATTTTCACAACACAAGGTTACGGTATACAACTGTAATGGATCCAATATTGAACAATAAATTGAATGGATTATCTTGAACTACATCTACAGTTCTTGCTCTCAACACTAATTGACACTCATGTTTTTCACAAGGATCTGTGCATGCTGGTTTCCTCCTACATGCATTTACCGCTCTCATACATGCCAATGAGAGTGATGTGAAAAGTAGTTTTGCTTATTTAATACTCAATAAAAAAACACTCATCATTCCATTTGAGACGTTGAAGTACACAGTTTTATTGAACTGACTGTTACGTGTACATAAAACGGAGAATACATATTGATGCTGAACTATGTTCAAAACCTGTGACACAACTTTAAAAAAACACAGCATAGGGTTGTAACTTGTTTTATTAACATATTAATTATGGACCTTAAAGGGACACACAGCAATCTTGATTTGCTGAAAAGCTAACAACTCGCAGCGTCCCATTAGTTTTTCTACATAATTCACATTTTTGCAATCATTAATATTAATACTAGAATAGTGCAAAGCTAATACTTATTATTATATTACTAAACTGTTGAGCCCCGTGTGGTTGCCGGGGGCCCCGTTTGGTCACGGGGCAAAGAATACGGCCACTGCAGATCCCTTTGGAGGGGTAGGCAGAGGGGTAGAATCCCCCCAAATTCATGTTCATTTTATCATTTTTTGTTCATGTTCATTAAAGGTCTTCATCATGATCCCTGCATTGTTTCAGGTGCTATCTCGCTCGGATCAAAAGATCAGTGGCAGAAAAACAATAAAGTGGCTCCATCGTAAATGGAGTTTCTACGATAGAATTTACAGCAACTCTGCAGTTCAGGGTGAGAAGGTTCTAGGCCCATTTTCCATATTTTATCTCGATGTACATGGAATATGAGCCTGGCATGTTCATGCCTTTTAGGCGCCATATAACCTTTTCATGTGTTGGTGCGCCTTAAAACCCCAATTCATTTCAGCTAAACTGTTGATAATATTGCACCAATAATTTATACATTTCACTCACAGCCATTACCAGTATGTATTATATGTTTGACATGCCTATTAAACAAATGATCACTTTTTCAGTTGAATGACTTATGAATTAATTAAACCTGAGTATATCCTACATTTAAACTAAACTTGACCTCCCTATAATATATATATATGTGAGAGTGGACATGGCAGACGCTTAGGGATCACTTTAAGCTCTGTCAGCTCTCATGTAAGATCCTCTATTACCTATGTTCATGAAACACACATTTTCGTCTTACTCTATGAAAATATGTATAACGTTCTTCCTTAGCAATTATTCAATGCTATTGACATGTTCAATAACTATGAATTTTATTTTGGCAAAGTTGTGGTTAGAGCATAATATTATGTACATTGAATATGAAAATGAAACGCATTACGTATTTGAATAGACAGACGCCTATAGTCTTCCAGACCGCCTCCAATCCATTTAAAACAAATCGGGAATGATAAATGTCCTTGCTGACAAAAGCCCATGACAGATTTGTGTGTTATAATACATGATGCTGTTTTTCGTGCTTTTCTCATTTTGGCGACCATCTTTAAATTTTAAGTACGTTAGAAAATTAAAAAATAGAAGAAGCTGCACAGTAACCGATTTATAAGTTAAATATAGTAAGGCAAAACAAAAAAATAGGTGTGTTTCCTATTGCATGCTCTAAAAAAATAGGGTCGGTAGGTAGGCATTTTCTTTTCTTATTTTTCCTTTTTTTTCGGAGCAAGATATTGTGGGATTCTACATGTATTTATATCATAAACCCCATCCAAGTTAATGATACAGCTGAAAGTTTCTCTGTGATGTCAGTTTACCTCGATATATTGTGATAAATCATTGTTCAGAACAAATATATTTATTTGTTTTTTTCATAAAAAGTTTTAGGGTCGGCCCCTTAAAAATAGGGTCGTTTTAAGGGGCCGACCCTAAACACTTTTTTTGCCTAAAAAACAAATAAATATACTATGTTATGAACACTGATTTATCAAATGTTGAGGTAACTGACATCACAAGCTAGACCACGAGACGATATACGTTTTAATTGAATTGAATGTTGTTTAACGGCTCATCAACACAGTAAAGGTTATTCAGAGCCGCCCAAGAGAGAGGGGAAGGATACATAGGAATCTGGGAAACTGCCCTACTCTTGTTATCGAATAGATTCCTACGGTTCTTTAACGTGCTCGGAGGATAAACCGATAAACGGGTCCGCCCGGTTTACGTCCCCATCCGACGGACGAGACTAAGGGAAAGTGTCTTGGTCATCGCTAACCCGGCCGAATCCGAATTTTATTGAAAAAAAATTCTACAAAAGGATACTAAGTTTAGGGTTATTACCCTCGCGAGCCTATCTACCCTATAGACTGCAGGGTTCTGCCCATCCCTTACTGATTGGTACTAATATAGTTTCATAAAAGACGGTACGCCCGACCCCACGCCTAACTCGGAAATCGAAAATGTAAAAAGTCCAAAAATGCAATCAGGTACATGTGTGTACTGACCTTTATCTACCGTTTTATAACTCTGAAATATACGTCAGAACGCGCATTGTAACATCAAAAAAACATAATACGGGTAGCATTACCCCGAACCCAACTAGGATAAGTTAAACGGAGTGAGGGCGGGAGGGACCCCGAACCCCACTAAGATGAGTTAAACTGTGTAAGTGGTGGCGGTGAGGTGGGGGGGGGAGGGGGAGGGGATGCAGCAGGGTACACATACATGTAAGTGGACGATTGCCAATCACGTGTTCTTGGTATCTCAGATGTAAAGGCGCTGGCACGGTTTAATACACAGATTGTTTCAAAGATGCTATTTCACAGACTTTCAAAAAAGAGGCCTCGGTTACACAGTGGAAAAGGAGTTGAACCTAAGGAGCTGGAGCCCTGGTGATGGCATGTCTAATGGGACTATTCACCCATCTTACTTCCCTCTGCGGTCGCTGTTCAAATCAATAAAGCCCTAGTTCATATTATATTTGCGTCGACAATCCGAATGGCCTTTAAAATACATTTAAAATCATAGTTCGCATTTTAGATTAATTCTGTCCATTTAAAAAAAATGTGCTGTGTGGGGGTGGGGCGGGGGTGGATGGTTCGAAAGGATAATAGCCAATGATACTTTTTTTAAAGGCTCTTCGACCAAAATAAATAAATAAAAACACACGTCCTTTCGACGGACAATTAAAAAAGTGTCCGCGTACACCTTTTCACCCTGTGATTATACTAGTACAAGCATTGTGACGTCACAATTCTGTGTTGGAATGTGGTCTTCGGGGAAACACGGTATTGATGTTTTTGCAATATTTTCAATAACAATCGAATTTAAAATATTTCATGTTAGCATAAATATTTTGTCTCTTATCGACTGTCTGTTCACTACAATATATCAGGTAATTTCAGAATTTATCACACACATAGCTGACCGATGCATTGCATGCTGTATTCCATGCCGTGTAACAAAACTACACAAAAACAACGTTCGAAACGCTTGCCTAAAACAGTGACCAAACGTTTTTTTGGGTAGAAAAAAGTACTTTCTTCAATTTCTCTTGAAAATTCACATACTGCCAGAGGAAGGATTAAACTCATCGTTCATGTTCTTGTCTTTTTTCTCGCTGTTAAAATCTTCATACAAATCGAGATACAAAATAAAAAAATTGAAGTCGATCGATAAACAGCTGACATTTTGCTCTTTCCCATGTTTGTTGACTGAAATAATTTTCACAATAACACAACATAGACCTAAATTTATTTTTAAAAGTAGGCCATGAAAATGATGGTTATTTTATAAGGAAATGGCTTGTATAAATTATGTTTTAATTGTAGTAATAAAAATATGATTCTGAAAGGTTTTTGTATGAAGCACACGGTTGAAGGGAGTCTCACTTTTCTGAGTGTAATTTTATGAACGGTCATGAAACGTTTTTTTGGGTAGAAAAAAGTACTTTTTCCAAATTTTGATGACATTTTACAGGCCTGTAGAGGAAGACTTTTTCTTGACTTTAATGCTTTTGTCTTTTTTCTCGCTATAAGAACAAACTGTAATTATCAATTTGATTAAAAGCTAAAATTTCACATAAATTTTCGAAACGATCGGTAATTTGTAAAAGCCTAGAAATCGTATTTTTAATAAAAAAGAATCGACAAAACACGTAAAAACTTAAAATTCATTCTGTAACAAACGAATCGATGCATTTGTTTATGTGTGTCATCATTGTACATTGTCAGTTGAATAGAGTTTACATCACTGGTGTCATTTTGACCGCCATCCTGAAATCTGCTCAAAACGCAGTTTGTTTACGTTTTTTGCGCTTGACGTTTTTAAGTAAATAACCCTCCGCGGCGGCTTGGCGCTCCCACTGTATTGCAACTGAAATTCAGAAGAATGAGCCATATGTTAAAGTATCTCGCAAATGCTTAGCCGGTAGTATGGCAGAAGGAACAAGCAGCATGGAGCCGAAAGAGCTTGACTTTCTATTGGTGTTGGAATATTTATCAGATTCGAGTGTAACAGAGATAGAGCAAGTACTAAGGGAAACAGATGACTGTTATTTTGATCCTGGTTCTGATCATTCAGTTGTACCGAAGCAGTATGGATTTGAAAATATTTTGCCTTGTATTCATTTTTAAATTTGTTCTTTGTTTCTGTGTGTGTTTGTGGTTGACTGTCGTACTTGAATGCTGCTTTTCCTGTTCGATTTTTATATCTATATATACCTATATATGCCCTACAGAGTACACAATTATTCGTCTATTTTAAATCGAAATGTTCGGACTGAATGAAGAACACAGAATAATAACACCACATGTTCACGCAACCGAAACGTGGTCAATAATTAGCCGTTGTTTTATACCGTTATTTCAAGCTATTATAATATATAAAACAACGGGAAGCGATTCACTATTTTTTGTTCGTGTTAACCATCATTCAAATGATTCTAGTGAATATATGGAAAAGAATAGTCGTATTGAAATTAAAGATAGAACGATGTTGAAAAGGTATGGTCAAATAATGTTGAATTACTTGGAAAAAAACACACAAAAAAACAAGAACAAAAAAACAAACATAAAAAAACACTATATAACACTATATAAATTGATTGTTATCATAATATGCTATATAAATGAAAAAAGATTTATTAAAAATGGGTGTTTACTTTATCGAATTTACAATTTGCTTTGACACCGATTGTACAAAGTGACCCAGTCATATACCCTGTCAGAATAAATACCATTTATTGGAAGTTACAGCATGTTGTTTTAACTCCGTCGCTTTAGTTATTTTATAATACACGATTTAATGTTTTGCATTCATCAACGGAAATTGCAAAAAACGATACTATAAACTTAAATATTATTCATTTCAAGTCCTTGTAGAGGAGGACACAAAATAAACGAGAGAAATTAGGTGATATGTTCTCTATCGGTTATTGTGTACACTCGATTCAAAAATATAAAACAAATATATGTAACGCAAAAGTGTGTGCTTGATCACTCTTACCCTACTGTCAATAATCCACCCAACCCCACAATTGTTTTTGATCATGTAAGCTTTACATTCTAATAAAAAGCTGTCAACGATGTATACTCAATGATATTGTATCTGTAATAAAAACCCTTATGAACACCACATAGTCCTACATAGCCCCACGTACATAACCCCACATAGCCAGTAGAGAGATTAAGACCGTATTGTGTCTCTTGTTTTTATTAATAATTGTACAGCGGAAGCCTTTGTATTCATTCTTAACACATCATCAATAAGTTCTGTTCTAATTTCAAACTTAATTTCTGCTAGCAAAATGTATATTATCGTTATAATCTCCTTCTACCTACGCATAGTAAACGTTCCTCTAAAGGAAACGATAGGTAAGAGAAATAAATCATTTTATACGAGTTTATCTAAAGCATATTAAATCAACATATAACAATATTTTATACTGACAATGTAAATACGGTCACGTTTATTATATGTTTCCGTTTAAAATATTGATATATGTTTTAATTTCGATTTTATTTCGTATCTCTCATAAATATTAATTGACCCTTATTTCTCTTTTCACAGAATGGTATTATTCTCCATAAAAAACAATTATGAGTCTTTTAGTTAAACGTTTTAAAAATAAATCTTTCACCTCTTCGGTTACACTCTGCGTCATCAATACAAATTCTACAAAATAACAATTCATTTCTTAGAACTAAACCATATGTACGCCTTACACCTTTAAATCTTCATTCGGCAACCTCGTTTCATGTTCCTGCTAATAATATTACTAGGATTTTTAATAATGGCTCAAAAGTTTCCGTAACTCCTCTAGGATCACCTGTTTTTGAGGAAATACCATATAAAGTCTCCTTTCAGAAATCATTTAGTTCATTCAAGACGCAGGATGTTTCCCTCTATGTTTAATAAGTGTAATGCTAAGAGGTGCAGTTGTTGCAATTATTTATCTTGCAAGTCCACCATTAAATCAGCTGTTAATAGTAGATTGTTTAATGTATGTCTAGCTTCAAATGTTTATTGACGTACATCTCACGTCATTTATAATATGACTTGAAATGCACCACGTTGCGGTATACACTATGTTGAACAAACAGGTCGATCCTTCAAAGTTCGATTCCGTAAACACAAATATAATGCAAGTAATCATGAAAAGTTAAAAAAATACTTGTACCAACACTTTCAACTGTTCAACCGGTTGAATATATATTTTTTGATAATTTTGCTACTAAAAGCTTCAAAATAAAAGCTAGACATATTGCAGAACTTAAGTGGATGAAAAACTTACAGACACCTTATCCTATCGGCCTTAATGACAATATTTATCAAGAAGGAAATATATCTAAAGATCCTAATATTGACTTTTTTTCTACATTTTCTATTCGAAAGCGTACATCTAGGTCTCATGGTCTTAGGCGTAATGGTAACATCAAACATAAATTGCCTGTAATTATTTCTGTCGCTGATTTATATTTCTGCTTTCACGGCTTACCTTTTTGTCCATTTCTTCACTAAAGTTGATCGACGAGGAAGCCGACACAATTTTCATTCGTACAGATCCTTTGTATAACACTGCTTCCATAGTTCAAAGCTACACACAACAATGTTCTCCGACCCCATATTGACAAGGAGTCCGATCACGTCATGCATTTTCTAAAACTACTATATATTAATAAAGGTATTGATTACATTGACATGCCTAGTATCTTTAGAGATACTCATGTAGTTGATTCTATCCCAAAATATTTCAAAAATTCCGAATTTCCTGTAATTTGTTATGTATAAGTATAAAAAGCAGGTCATGTCATCACTGGTAATTTTGATATCGTTGATAAACGTATTCGGCATTTGTTTTCGAAAGGTCCTAAATATAAATTACCTTCAACTATTGATTATACTGCCTGTCGTGCCCAGATCGCCCACTCCATCGAAAATTTTAGTATAAAATGGTGTCGTAGAGAACATGCGGACGTAAACAAATCGCTTTCTACTTTGAAAAAGTCAATTCTTAAAATTATAGATACACGTATTAACCTTTATAATGTTAACCCCTCTTTACTTCCTCCGAGACCTAGGTTTTCCTTTCGCAATTTAAAATTGGAAATTCAGGAATTTCATAATAAATTTGTTTTAGTTCCTGCAGATAAAGCATCTAATAATGTAATTATTGTTTGACGCCTACATTACGTCAATGTTTTATATTTGGAACTCGGCAGCACCAGTTCGTATACTCCAGTTAGTTCTACTGAGGATGATGTTGTTTCCGCACATATCACTCGGTGCACTACTTTCAAGGCTGGTGTAAACGATAAGCAAAATAAACTGCCTACTATGTACTGGATTCCTAAATTACATAAAAATCCGTATAAGGCTCGCTTGATTTCGAATTCTAGTGGAGTTTGATGTTTGTCTATGATCTTTCTTAATGGTTTATTCTCGTGTTGCTCTGGCTTCTGTCAAGTCATTGAATACCCTCATTGTGTCTTTCTAGATATTAGATCATGGCGGGGATTTCTTTATTTACACTGTCCTGTTTTAATGGGATGACAGTAGGGTAAGTGTGAGATTTGATGCACCCTAGAACCGGTTTAAACCCCCAGTGGTCTACTTTGCCACTGACCGTTCCGAGGCGGTAGCCCTATTGTCAACTTTTTTGTGTTTGTGATTTTTGAATTATTGAAAAAAACAGTTGTAATATAACCTTTGCGAGACGCCTGCTATTTGAAATAATTGATTTATATTACTAATATCCGCGAAACATAATATGTTCTTTTGCGCGTAAATGATCATGTTAATAATGGATTGGGTAGCTGTGTATTATTGACTTTAATAAACATGATAAATAAATAAAACATTGTGCTACGAGGCTCTGCCGTGTAGCGCTTATTTACCCAGTTATTGCAGTAAGTCAAACATATCAAAAGTAAATATAGATCTCGAACAGGCAAATTAGCATTCCAGGACGACAGTCAACCACAAACACACGCAGAAACAAAGAACAACTTTATAGATGAATGAAAGGCCAAATATGTCATCACAAACACAAAGTGGTTAATAATAGGGCTACCGCTTTGGACCGGTCAGTGACAAAAAAGGCCGCTTGGTGTTTAAACCGGGTTCTAGTGTGCACCAAAGCCCACACTCACCCTTATGTCATCCCAATAAAACTGGACAGTCTAAATAAAACAATCCCCACCAAGAAGAATTCTCTAACCATCAAGTCACGCGTATACGATTATATTAATTCATTAACATCCATGCCAAGTGAATGTTTCTCTTCACACTCCTGGCGAATCTGTACACAGCGAGCACTGGGTAGTGCATTATATTCAGATCGCTATCACACAGGCGTAAATTCGAATCATAAAAGCGCTGTTTTTCGTATTCCAGTTAGAGCTGTAGATCCTAACCTTTAGTACGGTGATCCAATCTACTTCATAGCGTACATTAACAAAAGTGCAGAAAGTTGCATGACAAAGAGTATGACTGGACACGGCCGATCACTATACATACCAAATATTGCAGTCACGCTTTGACTGACTGTTCATGAACGGTAGTGAAATATGCTTGCTACCATTCGAGCCCCTTAGCCCCGGGTTGAGTAAAACTCAATATTCATAAAATCAATAGTACGCAGCTTTATTGGTATGTGCAGTTATTATCGTCGATTTATTCTAAAGTTTTCGGAAATAGCACAACCAATCATAATTCTCACAAGAAAATATGCTAAATTTAAGTGGGACTCTAACTGTCAGGAGGCTTTTGAAAGTTTGAAGAATAGTTTAGCAATATTACCAATGTTAGGTTACCCTGAACCAGGAAAACCTTATATCCTTTATACGGATGCAAGTAACAATTGCATAGGTGCTTGCTTGACACAGCTAGTTGATGAACAAACTGAGGCTGTTCCTGGTATAAAAAATGAAAAACCCATTCACTTTTTGTCTCACAAGTTGAGTGATACCTAATGTCGTTGGTCTACTATAGAGAAAGAAGCTTTTGTGATTCATTATGCCTTGCAGAAGTTAGATCACTGTTTACATGGGGCAACCTTCATAATTATGTCAGATCACCTTCCATTGAAATATCTGTTAGATTCCCCTATGCAAAATAAAAAATTCAAATGTGGGCTCTCGGTATTGCCGGCTATGACTGCAAGTTGGAGTTTATCCCAGGGGTGACCAACAGTGTCGCAGATATGTTATCTCGTTTGCCCTTAGATGTTGTACCCGAGGATGCCGAGGGTTATGACCCTGACATCAATGATAACACCTATCAAGTTAATGCACTGAATTCGAACAGGTTTGAGCCAAGGAGGTATGTTAAGTGGAATGTTAATCTTGAAGATCATTTGCTAAAACCTAAGATAGAACCTGGCATAGACATGGTAACTGAACAGGAAAAAGACGAAATTTTTGTCGAAATAAAGGCTGGACTTCGAAATGACAAACTAACACCTACCTTAGCAAATAGGCATGTTATTCACGATGATATATTGTACTATATCTCAAACGTCGATTCAGATCTTACGTCTCTATCTTCCAAGTCACTTAAGACCAGAGGTTATTCAGCAATATCATGACTCTAACGGTCATATGGGTGTTGACAAGACATATGACACAATTAAACAGAAGTATTATTGGCCAACCATGTTTAAAGAACTGCTCAATTATGTCTCTAGTTGTGTTACTTGTCAAACCAGAAACTTGCAAAAGATCAAACCTCCATTGCAAGAAACCGATATTCCTCCCTATGCATTTGCAAAGATAGCTGTGGACGTTTCTGGCCCATATCGAACATCACTGTCTGGTAAAAAGTACATCGTAAGTTTTATCGACCTATTTTCGAGCTTTCCCGAGGCATTTCCCGTACCAGATAAGAGTGCTGCGACAATCGCACATTTGATAATTGATGAAATATTTCCAAGATACGGGGCGTCGATGGCTCTGGTGTCAGACAATGGCGGCGAATTTATAAATAGAACTATTAAAGAGACCCTGGCTACTTTGAACATTCATCATATTACTACGTCCTATTACCATCCCCAGAGTAACAAAATAGAACGGTACCACCGCGTGTTAGGTGATATTTTAGCAAAGATATTGAAGGATAATTTGAATACCTGGGATGTGTATTTGAATCAAGCTTTGGCTGTAATTCGCTTTAATGTCAGTGAGTCGTTGAAATTTTCACCATTCTTTCTATTATACAATAGGGATGTCGTGTTGCCGATAGACACAATTCTCAAACCACGCAGAAAGTATGCGGGTGAGGATATGCATAAAATCGCCCTAGAACAACAGCATAAATCATTTCTCTTAGTTCATCAAAATCTTAAAGATGCAAAACGCAAACAAGCCAAATATGCCAACAAAAATACTAAACTAGTCACCTTCGAAGTTGGTGAACCTGTCTATTATAAAAACAACACTCGAAAGAGCAAATTAGAATCAAAATGGCGTCCTTATTATCGCATTATCAAACAAACCACACCTGTCACATACATTATCAAGAGCCAGCTTGATGGAACTGTCACTAAGGTACACGTGCACCATCTCCGCTTAGCCAATGTTGATGAGTGGCAGATACCAACAGATAAGTTAAGTCGACCAATTAGAAATCTAATTATGTGGTTCCACCGATAAGCGATCATAATTCCAACCCCAACTCAGATACATCTGACAGTAATGCGGACAATGAACTGCCATTAGCTAAATTGGTCAAACATTACCGTCAAGAACGTAATAATTCTGACAGTGAATCCGACATCCCTTTGATGGAAATACGTAAACGTATTCGTGCTCAACACGCACATAACTCAAGTCATGAAAACTCTAATTCTGACACCAATGTTCATAATTTGACACGTGTTTCCACCACACCTCCTTCTCTTTCGTCAGATGATAAGGAGATTGTTAAAATGGAAACAACACCCATCTCATTTTCATCAAAATGAGGGAGTCAGATTCCGATAACATGTCAATTTGTTCAGATGAGCCAGATATGGGTAAATGGGATTCTATTATCTCACGAAGCGTTTTTCACGAAAATATCCTCAAAACAGACACTGTGTGAGAAAATGAGAAAGATGGTAACAGCCATCAAAGCATTAGTAGGTTGCTTTAGGCTTCGACGTATGTGTTGTTTGAATTTTAAGTTAAGAATCATATTTCTGTATGGTTCAGAAAAAGCTGAGAGTAATACTATTTGAGTATTAAGTACTAATACGTCATGCAACCATAAAGCAGATTGAACAGTGAACCCTTCCTTATATACGTCCAAATAACAATACAGTCATTTCAATGCAACACCATATTGGTGAATTAAAAACTCAACCTTTCAATTGGGGATTTTCATTTGGGACAATTGCCTTAATAGCTGTGATCACTGGGGGTAAATGTCTACAAACTCGGTTCTGCCAAAAGTTTTGTTTGAGTATACGGTGAACTCTCAGAGAAGACCGAGGGGATTCGATGCCAGCTCAGATTTCCGGGCAGCATGTTTTGCTGAAAAGTGGTCAGCAACCCTTTCATCACGTGATAAGCTAATGGACAGAACATACCGTCTGATCTTCACGACACGGTATCTGTGTAAATATCCGGATATATCGATTTATGTAGAGCTGTGGACACACGTGTAATACGAGACATTATGTAATTGTGAACATTGTATACTAATATATATACTTATACACACTGGTGTTATGTAAACTGGTGACGTCAGCCAGAAACTGAATCTAGACTTGTTGTAAATAGAACATGTGTAATTTAGACGGACTAACAGTGTTTTAATCCCGAATGCTACCCCATACATACATAACTTTTACAATATTCAAGTATTTGAACCAATGTGTGTAAATATGACCCTGTCGGAAATTAATAGGAATTGTTTTTGGGAAACAGTAAACCTATATCTTTGCTGCAGTCAATTAGTCAATTAGTTGAGTTACAGGAGAGGAACTGCTAGACGCTAATAGACGCTAATTGTTTACCTATAGCTAATTGGAATTACGGTACCACGTTATCAGCAACAGGTGTTCGGAATTACCTATAGGAATTTACATGCTGATATCCTATGGAGTATGATTAATGAACTCTCTGCATACAACTTTAAAGGGACTTGCGGTTATCTTAAATGGTACGACAAACAAAATGGGACGATGCCATGGAACACGTTCTTCTGAGGGCCGATGGTGTACCGTTTGGTGGAGCCCAACTGGACAATCCATGACGATACCGGGACAACGATGGCAGTTAATAGTAAATGACCATTATTCTACATTGTGTGATATCTCTTTTTAATAGCAGTATTGTATTAGATTACTGAGATATATCGTAGGCGGGGATACTTTATTACGACCTATTGAATAACTGTGTAAACAACCAATGGGAGGATTGCACTTGCGTGCAGGTATATACTGGTGTGTTTAGAAGCAGAGATGGAGGTTGTTAGATATAGTCTGAGGATGTAGAGATTTGATTGAGTAACATCTGATAGAATTAATATACCACTATACGATCAGACATTAAAATGGGGTAGCTGTAAAGATTATTAAAACGTGTTTTAAGAGTATGGACTTGTTATTTATTAATGGCCTGGTGACATAGTGTCACAGGACTTCTTTTGGTGCTATCGTGATCAGGATTATGTGTTAATTCGACATAATTAACACTTCGAACTTGGTGTTGTGGGCAGCTTCTGAACATGTGTCTGGACAATAGTCGATCATAAATGAACTTTGTTGACGGTTGGTGACAATTGTGCAATACGTGCAAGAAGAACTGGAGGCATATTCGACCACCGTGAGTAGCTTTACTTTATTACTCTAACAACTATGGCTGAACAGGCAGAGTTTGTAAATATGTTTAGGGTAATGGGTGACCAGCTTTCGGGGTTAACAACAACCATGGGGGCTCTGGGTGTAGCCAAAGTCATTACGCCATTTGAGGTGGAAAGCAAATTATTTAAGGATTGGATAAAAAGTATTGAGAAATACTCTTTGTTGGTTGGCATGGCAAATGACAGTATTAAATTGGTTGCTTATCAGGCGAGTAAGGGTCCCGTTAGTGATTTCTTGAAAAGGTATATGGATGCAAACCCTACCCACACATGGGCACACGTTAAAGCAGAACTTCAAGTTTCGCTGAAGTTGTTGACCCACAACATGCACTTTTGTTATTATGCAAAGTCCTTCAAAAACGTAATGAAACAATTCAGGTATATGCCGAACGTCTTATTGCCTTAGGTGATGACGCCTTTGCAGGTCAGGCCCAAGACGTTAGGGATAGACAATTGATAGGGTATTTTATCGATGGTCTCCATGACGATGGAATGAAACTTCGAGTCATGCGAACCAACCCAAACACGTTGCAAGATGCAATTGCTACTGCAACAGACGAACAGAACCTTAGAAAGAGGTTTCAGTTAAGGACAGGTCATCATTAACAGAATGATGAACCGACACATGATCAGCCCATGGAAGTTGACGATTTAAGGAGGCAAAAATGTTCTTATTGTCATAAGAATGGTCATGTAGTGGACGAGTGTCGAAAGAAAAAACGGGAAGTAAGTGCTATTACTGAAAATAAACCCCGTCGTAGGCCGATCGACCGTACACGGTTAGTGTGCTGGCAGTGCCAAGAAATAGGTCACTTTGCCAGTGAATGTCGAAATGAGACAAATTGTCGAACGGACAGCAAGGTAGACTGGCTAGGGGTCAGTTAAAAGATTCCGCTCCTCGCATGTAGAAGCCGGTGGGAGGAGGAATAGAAGCAACCCACATTTAATATTGCATTAATATCAAACCCAAATTCTTGTTTGTTAAGGATCCAGAAACAAAAACTTAGGGCGTTAATTGACACCGGAAGTGACGTGTCATTAATTCATCGAGACGTTTATGACAAATTTAAACTGAAACCAAAATTAGATACAACTCGCAAAGCTTACTTACAGTCTGTTACTGGTGGACCGCTTACTTGCGATGGGAGCACAGATATCATTTTCGAGTTAGGGGGTATCAAAATGAGTCATAACTTTTACGTAGTCAGGTGCATGAATAGGAGAATAATAATAGGAAAAGACTGGTTGCTTAATAATGGTGTTCGTATTTATTATGACCTTGGGTGTATTAGGGTCGCTGGTAAATATGTACCACTTCAGGAAGATATTCACATTTCATCGATAATTCGATTGAAGTCTAAAACTAAACTTCCACCTCAAACAAGCGTAGTTTGTAATTGTCGAGTGAGGAAAAGTCCTAATTTTCAAACAAATGGTCAAACTTACCAAGTTTTCAGCAGTTGAACGTGGTTTTCTTAGCTATGAACCAGGTTTATGAGTTGCAAATTCAGTTTCAAAAGTAAAAAGAGATAAAATTGTTCCTATTGTGATAACAAACACCACAAACAAAATATTTGCCTTAAGGAAGGGTTGTACGGTAGCTAAAATAGAATTAATTCAAAATCAACAAATTTCTAGTGTAACTAAGGATCAAAATGGTGATCTTAAGGATCAAAGTGAATTTGATGGCGTTGATGCTCTCCCCGAATTTAAGACAAAATTAATTAAAATACTAAAACAAAAAGCTGATCTGTTTGCACAGAAAGATACTGATTTAAGTCACACTGTAACAGTCAAAATGAGTAAAATTTGACACAGGCGACCATAAACCAATTAAATTAGGACCCTATAGAACACCACTAAACAACGGAAAAAAGTTGATCAGGCAATAGAAGAAATGTTATATACAAATATTATTTCCAGATCAAAATCTCCTTGGAGTTTCCCTGTGGTCTTTGTAGATAAAAAGGATGGGTCTAAACGATTTTGTGTAGATTTTAGGGCCTTAAATAAAATTACAAAATCAAATGCCTACCCTTTGTCATTAGCGGACGATCTATTGGCCTTTTTAGGAAAAGCAAAATACTTCTCATTACTAGACCTCAAATCAGGTTATTGTCAAGTAGCCATGAACGAAGATGACGTTGAAAAGACAGCTTTTGCTTGCCAAAGAGGGCTATTTCAGTTCAATGTCATCCCTTTTGGGTTAACCAATGCACCAGCTGTATTTCAAGAACTTATGTCACATGTTCTTGCTGGGTTAGACAGTTTCACAACTGCTTCTCTTGATGACATTTTGATATTCAGTTCTACACTTGAAGAACATTTGGCTCACATTGAAAAAGTATTTCAACAGTTAAGGCAACATCGTTTAAAATTGAAGTTAAAGAAATGTAATTTTCTAAAAGCTGAGACTGAGTATTTAGGCTTTGTTATCAATAAAGACGGAATTAAACCTAATCCAAAGAAAGTGGAAGTCATAAAAGCATTACCTGCGCCTACCTGTGTAAAAGAGGTACGCAGCTTTATTGGTATGTGCAGTTATTATCGTCGATTTATTCTAAAGTTTTCGGAAATAGCACAACCAATCATAATTCTCACAAGAAAATATGCTAAATTTAAGTGGGACTCTAACTGTCAGGAGGCTTTTGAAAGTTTGAAGAATAGTTTAGCAATATTACCAATGTTAGGTTACCCTGAACCAGGAAAACCTTATATCCTTTTTACGGATGCAAGTAACAATTGCATAGGTGCTTGCTTGACACAGCTAGTTGATGAACAAACTGAGGCTGTTCCTGGTATAAAAAATGAAAAACCCATTCACTTTTTGTCTCACAAGTTGAGTGATACCTAATGTTGTTGGTCTACTATAGAGAAAGAAGCTTTTGTGATTCATTATGCCTTGCAGAAGTTAGATCACTTTTTACATGGGGCAACCTTCATAATTATGTCAGATCACCTTCCATTGAAATATCTGTTAGATTCCCCTATGCAAAATAAAAACTTCAAATGTGGGCTCTCGGTATTGCCGGCTATGACTGCAAGTTGGAGTTTATCCCAGGGGTGACCAACAGTGTCGCAGATATGTTATCTCGTTTGCCCTTAGATGCTGTACCCGAGGATGCCGAGGGTTATGACCCTGACATCAATGATAACACCTATCAAGTTAATGCACTGAATTCGAACAGGTTTGAGCCAAGGAGGTATGTTAAGTGGAATGTTAATCTTGAAGATCATTTGCTAAAACCTAAGATAGAACCTGGCATAGACATGGTAACTGAACAGGAAAAAGACGAAATTTTAGTCGAAATAAAGGCTGGACTTCGAAATGACAAACTAACACCTACCTTAGCAAATAGGCATGTTATTCACGATGATATATTGTACTATATCTCAAACGTCGATTCAGATCTTACGTCTCTATCTTCCAAGTCACTTAAGACCAGAGGTTATTCAGCAATATCATGACTCTAACGGTCATATGGGTGTTGACAAGACATATGACACAATTAAACAGAAGTATTATTGGCCAACCATGTTTAAAGAACTGCTCAATTATGTCTCTAGTTGTGTTACTTGTCAAACCAGAAACTTGCAAAAGATCAAACCTCCATTGCACGAAACCGATATTCCTCCCTATGCATTTGCAAAGATAGCTGTGGACGTTCCTGGCCCATATCCAACATCACTGTCTGGTAACAAGTACATCGTAAGTTGTATCGACCTATTTTCGAGCTTTCCCGAGGCATTTCCCGTACCAGATAAGAGTGCTGCGACAATCGCACATTTGATAATTGATGAAATATTTCCAAGATACGGGGCGTCGATGGCTCTGGTGTCAGACAATGGCGGCGAATTTATAAATAGAACTATTTAAGAGACCCTGGCTACTTTGAACATTCATCATATTACTACGTCCTATTACCATCCCCATTGTAACAAAATAGAACGGTACCACCGCGTGTTAGGTGATATTTTAGCAAAGATATTGAAGGATAATTTGAATACCTGGGAATGTGTATTTGAATCAAGCTTTGGCTGTAATTCGCTTTAATGTCAGTGAGTCGTTGAAATGTTCACCATTCTTTCTATTATACAATAGGGATGTCGTGTTGCCGATAGACACAATTCTCAAACCACGCAGAAAGTATGCGGGTGAGGATATGCATAAAATCGCCCTAGAACAACAGCATAAATCATTTCTCTTAGTTCATCAAAATCTTAAAGATGCAAAACGCAAACAAGCCAAATATGCCAACAAAAATACTAAACTAATCACCTTTGAAGTTGGTGAACCTGTCTATTATAAAAACAACACTCGAAAGAGCAAATTAGAATCAAAATGGCGTCCTTATTATCGCATTATCAAACAAACCACACCTGTCACATACATTATCAAGAGCCAGCTTGATGGAACTGTCACTAAGGTACACGTGCACCATCTCCGCTTAGCCAATGTTGATGAGTGGCAGATACCAACAGATAAGTTAAGTCGACCAATTAGAAATCTAATTATGTGGTTCCACCGATAAGCGATCATAATTCCAACCCCAACTCAGATACATCTGACAGTAATGCGGACAATGAACTGCCATTAGCTAAATTGGTCAAACATTACCGTCAAGAACGTAATAATTCTGACAGTGAATCCGACATCCCTTTGATGGAAATACGTAAACGTATTCGTGCTCAACACGCACATAACTCAAGTCATGAAAACTCTAATTCTGACACCAATGTTCCTAATTTGACACGTGTTTCCACCACACCTCCTTCCCTTTCGTCAGATGATAAGGAGATTGTTAAAATGGAAACAACACCCATCTCATTTTCATCAAAATGAGGGAGTCAGATTCCGATAACATGTCAATTTGTTCAGATGAGCCAGATAAAAGGGGAAATGAGATTCTATTATCTCACGAAGCGTTTTTCACGAAAATATCCTCAAAACAGACACTGTGTGATAAAATGAGAAAGTTGGTAACAGCCATCAAAGCATTAGTAGGTTGCTTTAGGCTTCAACATATGTGTTGTTTGAATTTTAAGTTAAGAATCATATTTCTGTATGGTTCAGAAAAAGCTGAGAGTAATACTATTTGAGTATTAAGTACTAATACGTCATGCAACCATAAAGCAGATTGAACAGTGAACCCTTCCTTATATACGTCCAAATAACAATACAGTCATTTCAATGCAACACCATATTGGTGAATTAAAAACTCAACCTTTCAATTGGGGATTTTCATTTGGGACAATTGCCTTAATAGCTGTGATCACTGGGGGTAAATGTCTACAAACTCTGTTCTGCCAAAAGTTTTGTGTGAGTATACGGTGAACTCTCAGAGAAGACCGAGGGGATTCGATGCCAGCTCAGATTTCCGGGCAGCATGTTTTGCTGAAAAGTGGTCAGCAACCCTTTCATCACGTGATAAGCTAATGGACAGAACATACCGTCTGATCTTCACGACACGGTATCTGTGTAAATATCCGGATATATCGATTTATGTAGAACTGTGGACACACGTGTAATACGAGACATTATGTAATTGTGAACAGTGTATACTAATATATATACTTATATACACTGGTGTTATGTAAACTGGTGACGTCACCCAGAAACTGAATCTAGACTTGTTGTAAATAGAACATGTGTAATTTAGACGGACTAACAGTGTTTTAATCCCGAATGCTACCCCATACATACATAACTTTTACAATATTCAAGTATTTGAACCAATGTGTGTAAATATGACCCTGTCGGAAATTAATAGGAATTGTTTTTGGGAAACAGTAAACCTATATCTTTGCTGCAGTCAATTAGTCAATTAGTTGAGTTACAGGAGAGGAACTGCTAGACGCTAATAGACGCTAATTGTTTACCTATAGCTAATTGGAAATACGGTACCACGTTATCAGCAACAGGTGTTCGGAATTACCTATAGGAATTTACATGCTGATATCCTATGGAGTATGATTAATGAACTCTCTGCATACAACTTTAAAGGGACTTGCGGTTATCTTAAATGGTACGACAAACAAAATGGGACGATGCCATGGAACACGTTCTTCTGAGGGCCGATGGTGTAACGTTTGGTGGAGCCCAACTGGACAATCCATGACGATACCGGGACAACGATGGCAGTGGACGTGGCAATATACATAGACGCTTTGCAGTGATAATTGTGGCTGATTTTTGTGCCGTAGAATTTACATTTACCGTGGATTTGAACTGCATTCTTTCTTCTATGTCTAACATGACTTATTTATATGTTATACATTGACTAATGGCACAAACATTTAATCTTATATTTTAGTCTAAGAACTTTATTAGAACTGTTAAGATTTCATTATAAAATTTCAAATTAAAAATGGAAGGAATTTGTAACACTACCATACCCTTTAATAAGTAATACTAATAGTTTAATAACTAGTGGTAGAAGTATCTCGCAGTTAATAGTAAATGACAATTATTCTACAATTTGTGATAGCTTTCTTTAATAGCAGTATTGTAGTAGATTTCTGAGATATATCGTAGGCGGGGATACTTTATTACGACCTATTGAATAACTGTGTAATCAACCAATGGGAGGCTTGCACATGCGTGCAGGTATATACTGGTGTGTTTAGAAGCAGAGAGGGAGGTTGTTAGATATAGTCTAAGGATGTAGAGATGTAATTGAGTAACATCTGATAGAATTAATATACCACTATACGATCAGACATTAAAATGGGGTAGCTGTAAAGATTAGAAAAACGCAATAAAAATCATTATACCATAATTTTCAGTTCTAAGGTGAATGAAATGTAAAGGAATAATGGTATTTTCGACAAAATTTAAATCTTTCATCCTGACCCTAAAATGCACCAGAAGTCACGTACAAGCGTTTATTTTTTAAAACATTCCCGGGCCCCCACCACCGGCAGGTGGACATACCCCTCCCGCACCTACCCCCGTGAGTAATTCAGATTTTGGTCACACTACGCCCCTGGAGACAGTGGCGTTTGCTTTTTGTCTATGATCTTTCTTGTCGTGCCCTTAGTGGTTTTTCTCTTGTTGTTCTGGCTTCTGCTAAGTCATTGAGTACCTTCATTGTGGCTTTCTAGGCTATTGTGTTTTTGTATTATATTTACACGAGCATATTTGTGTTTTACTTATATTGTCTATTGATGCTGCCTTAAGGATTAGAGATTATATCATGGCGGCGATTTCTTTATTTACACTGTCTGTTTTAATGGGAAGACAGTAGGTTTGGTGCACCCTAGAATCGGTTTAAACCCCCAGTGGCCCTTGTTGCCACTGACCGTTCCAAGGCGGTAGCCCTATTGTCAACCCTTTTGTGTTTGTGATGTCGTTTGCATTTTTTATTACTTTTGCCTTTTCGTTTGTCTGTTTGCGTGTTTGTTTTTGTGTTTTTGGTTGACTGTCGTCCTTGAATGCTGATTTTCCTGTCCGATATTTTTATCTTTCTTCATTGTATACGTTCATATTGTCCCATTGACTTTTAATTTGAACGAGTGTTCGATATTCTACCATATTGCATACCTTGATATTACGCCAGAGCATTTTCAAGCGGTTGCCAAGAGCTGCGAAATAAACGCCAAATTGTTTGCGGTCAGCAAGACTTTGGCAATGCTAAATATGGCTGCTAGATGTATTTGAACTAAATATGTATCAGCATGATTGAGTTGCTCCAACATGACCACATGACAAGCTTGGATATGCATCCAAACAATTACGTTTGTTCATCGACGTTCGGATATAACAGATTGTCATAGAGTACATTTTTGGCATGTAATAATATAAAAGCGTTTTTTACTAACGGTAGTTTAGACAATTATACTATGTGGACTTGCTATGAAGTTTGTGAAGCACTCATCTTCCTATTAGATAATATTTTCATCAGGTATGGAACCACCGTTTATAGACAAATTGTTGGTATCCCTATGGGTACGAACTGTGCGCCACTTGTCGCAGATTTGTGCTTCCGTTTTGCTATGAAAGGGATTTCATGTTGAGTCTTTCCTCAGATACCCAGGCAGATGTTATTGAAGCCTTTAATGACACCTCTCGGTATCTGGATGACATATTGAACATTGACAACCCTTTCTTTCCAACTATGATTAATTATATTTATCCTAAAGAACTTCAGCTTAACTAAGCTAATATATCTGATAATAACGCTTCTTTTCTTGATTTAGATCTCTCGATTGAAAATGGTAAAATAATTAGCAAAATCTATGACAAGAGAGATAATTTTAATTTTGACATTGTTATTTATCCCCACTTGGATGGGGATGTTCCGCGAGCAACTTCTTATGGGGTGTATGTGTCTCAACTTATTCGTTTTTCTAGAGCTTGTACTCGAGTTGAGGACTTTAATATTCCTATAACTAAAACGTTACTGAATCAGTGTTACCGTTACCGTAAAACCTTTGCAAATTTTATTATCGTAACCCTGATCTTCTTTCCAAATATAAAAGTAATTTAAGGACTCTTCTGCGACAAGGACTATCACAACCTGATTTCTATGGTGATGTGATTTATAAACTTCGTAAGATTCTTGGTCATGATCACTTTCATACTATCTTTGTTAAACTTGTTAAAAAGTTTATCAAAAGTGGTTATGACCCTATCATTTTGCAACGTACTGCATGCTTGGTGGTGGACCCTTTTACAGTTCGCCACTATGCTTTCCTCTTTAATTGTACGATGACCGGACAGGCTGTGGACCCTATCACGACGCCTACCTAAACCCCATTGGGACGGTGGCGTTTGATGTTTGTCCATGGTCTTTCTTGTCGTGCCCTTAATGGTTTATTCTCTTACTGCTCTGGCTTCTGCCAAGTCACTGAGTACCTTCATTGCGTCTTTCTAGGCTATTGTTTTTTTGTATTATATTTACACGAGCATATTTATGTTTTACTTATATTGCCTATTGATGTTGCCTTGTTGGTTAGAGATTAGATCATGGCGGGGATTTCTTTATTTACACTGTCCTGTTTTAATGGGATGACAGTAGGGTAAGTGTGAGGTTTGGTGCACCCTAGAACCGGTTAAATCCCCAGTGGCCTACTTTGCCACTGACCGTTTCAAGGTGGTAGCCCTATTGGCAACCCTTTTGTGTTTGTGATGTCGTTTGCATTTTTATTGCTTTTGCCTTCTTGTTTGTCTGTTTGCGTGTTTGTTTCAGTGTTTTGTGACTGACTGTCCTCCTTGAATGCTACTTTCCCTGTCCGATCTTTTTATATTTACTTTTGGGAATGTGGCATGTTGTTATTTTATGTGAGTGTGCTATGTACTGATACATGAAGGGGAGGGCGTGTCACAGTGGTTACCGCGAATCACTTGTACCCGATAATCTAGCCTCATCGGTGCCACTGCGATTCGTCGGTGTTTTCTTTGGAACGAGACTTTCCCATCGTCGTGTCCGTTGGATGGGGACGTAAACCGGGTCGTCCTGTGTAGCGGAGTTTATCGCTTGAACACGTAAAAGAAACTAAATCATCTATTCGTAAGTATTATTAGGAAAGGTTCCCGGATTTCGATATAGCATTCCTTCACCATTGCAATTATTTTTGAAAGCACCGTGTAAACGTAAAGCACAAATCGGTCGTTCGAGTAAATTTAAACTCTGTGCTTTGGTCTTTGTGGTTTCATGTTAATTGCTCTGACTTATAAGTGTTACATTTGTTATATACATTTGTACATATATATTTCTACGGTAAAATGATGTATATATACATGAGGTTATAATCACGTGAAAGTGATTCCTCTATTGTATAAATTATACTCGATGGTTGTCGTTATTTGACGGGAAGGCACGAAGATATCCGACACGTTCAGTAGTACAACCTTAGTATGACCCGTCCACTGAAACCAATTTGTTTAGGCTGACTAGGTGGTCGAGTGTCAAAGGCGCCGGATATTGTGCAACGCGCTGTGTCGAAATGTGTGTCCTAGGTGTGGGTTCGAATCCGCTTGGAAGTGGTTTGTACAAAATATTCTCACATATATTATTTAATATTTGTACTTGCATCTTATAGATATCACGATAAATAAAGTTCGTTATTCTGAATTTAATTCTCTCAAAAATAATATAATATATCTAAAGTCAGTGTATGAGTATTGATCTGGCGTCTTACTATGGTAAAATGTTGTATATATACCTGAGGCTATAATCACGTAAAGTGAATCCTCTATCGCATAAATTATACGCTATGGTTGTCGTTATTTGACGGAAAGGCACGTAGATATCCGACACGTTCAGTAGTACGACCTTAATATGACCCGTCAACCGAAATCAATATTTTTAGGCTGGCTAGGCGTCGAGTGGTATAAGGCGCAGGCTATTGTGCGAGGCGCTGTGTCGACGTTGGTGTCCTAGGTGCGGGTTCGAATCCGCTGGGAAGAGGTTTGTACAACATTTTTTCCGCATATAATATTTAATGTTTGTACTTGTATCTTATAGATCCTACGTTACAGAAAGTTCGTTATTCTGAATTTAATACTCTCAAAAATAATATAATATATCTTAATTCAGTCTATCAGTACTGATCTGGCGTCTTTCTATGGTAAAATGTTGTATATATACCTGAGGTTATAATCATGTAAAGTGAATCCTCTATCGTATACATTATACGCTATGGTTGTCGTTATTTGACGGAAAGGCACGAACATATCCGACACGTTCAGTAGTACGACCTTAGTATGACCCGTCCACCGAAACCAATCGTTTTAGGTTGGCTAGGTGGTCGAGTGGTCTAAGGCGCCGGCTCAAGCGTCAAATCAAGAAAACAAGCGCCAGTATCAGAAATAATAAAAGAAAGTATTGTCAAAGTTCAATATGTCATCCAGATCATTTAAATCTGCCTGAGTATATGGTGAAAGACTCAACATGAAATCTCTTTCATAACATTACAAAAACAAATCTGCGCCAAGTGGTGCACTGTTCGTACCCATAGATATACCAACAAATTATCTATACCTGACAAAAATAGTAACACACAGGTAATTAAATGATTCACATTTTTTTCGGCAAGACCACATAGTGAATTAATCCCAAAGTTTTAGCACAATAGTGTATAACTTGATATTTAAGGGCAGTAAGACAAGAAGTTAAAAGTTTGGAGATGTTTATATTGGTATAGGCACTGGAATTAGAAATAAATCGCGCTGTATGAGGCCGTTTATTTAATTTTGGAATCCAGTACATAGTTGGAATAAGTACTGATAAAGGTGATCCTTTGAGAGCAACTAACACAATTAAGAGAATAAAGCAGCAGTCTCGGTTTTATTGAGTCTGTTCATGAGAAGTAATGAACGAAGCAACACTTCTCACGCCCCCTAGCACCGGCTTAAGCGGTATTCTACTTCAAAGCCACATATATTGGGCTCGTTGGTCCCAAAGGACCAGTAAAAAATAACACTACTGATTCGTAGCACGGGGAGACTTTTTACAGCCGCCACACTGCACTAAACGAACGCTAGTGTGAATGTTAATAAGTACTGATAAAGGTGATCCTTTGAGAGCAACTAACACAATTAAGAGAATAAAGCAGCAGTCTCGGTTTTATTGAGTCTGTTCAAGAGAATGAAGTTTGCTTTGCCTGCCATAAAAGTCGTACACCGGGTGATATGCACGGAAACAACATCATCCTCTGTAGATCAAACTTGGGTGTACGAATTAGTGCTCCCGAGTTCCAGAGATAAAACATTGACGTAATGTAGGTGTCAAATAGTATTGCGAACAAATTTATTATGGAATTCTTGATATTAAATTACGAAACGAAAATCTTAAAATGGAAAACACTATACCTCATTGTTGCTGGTTATAATAAAAGATTGAATTCGAAACAAATAAAAGTCATCTCTCATAAAACATCCTTATTTTTGCGACCTTAAATCGCTACCCTCAACATTGCCTGACCAACATGTCAGACAAATATGTCATATATCAATGTTGCAGATAAGAATGTGTTGTTAATACATGCGGAGTTTGTTTTTTGTAAATAAAACAGTTTTCCTTAAAGAACGGATAAACCGTGTAGATACTTCCTAAATCACTGTGTATATCTTCAAGAAGGCGAATTTTTGCACCTTATCCGCTCCACAACGGACGGATTCCACGCCCTCGGCTTATCAAAAATCGGGGAATTCAAATTAAAACCTAGATTATCCGATGAACAGCCGTGGATGAGTGTACTTGTTATATTTGTTGTCACAAGTCGTGATCATGTAAATGCTATTTCAATAAAAGCGTCCGTTTAAGCGTGCTCAGTTATATACCGTTTATTTATGCATTGCCGTTTCATCTAAACCTCTGGATAGTATAAAGTCTCATCTGTAGTAGCATTGTTCACCAGACTCTGCTCATATAGAGTAGTAGATTTATGTATGTCGGTTATGTATGTAATAGTTATATAGTTAACATGTAGTCACATGACATGGCGTCAGGGTAGTGGTATTACTCCATAACATTAATACCATAATAAACGAGCGATTTAACTATTCGAGGACCGACTGTGGTGTGTTAACATGTTATCACATGACATGGCGTCAGGGGAGTGGTATTACTCCATAACATTAATACCATAATAAACGAGCGATTTAACTATTCGAGGACCGACTGTGGTGTGTTAACATATTTAAGACTATTAATTTGCAAGTTATATCATACGATACGTTTAGACAGAAATATATTTAAACTCTTACTAAAGTCTTTATAAAATGCGTGTAAAATGCAAGTAAGTAACGTTGGAATTGTCTTATGGTGTCCTATTATCTGTAGTGGGAACGAATTAAGCTGCATTGCATATCTTACGTAATTTAAACGACGCACGAAGCTATGATTTGGTGGATTTTGACAATAGTATAGTGGAACGTTCACTCTGGATTTGCTTTTAAGTGATCAATACAATTGACTGTGTTCTTTGAAGCCTACAATTCCTGTTCGACTTTATACCTACTCTTATATGCATGACTATATATTTCTGACTTAATGAACATTATCGGATAAATAAATGATACACGGTAGAGCCTCATATCGCATCATTATATCAAACTAATTATTAAAGTCAAGAGGACTCATGTACCCGGGTTAATAACTTAAATGATCATTAAATAGCAATGGGAAATATTGTATTCCTCGTATATTAATAATCTAAATCAACTATTTCAAATTACATGTGTTTTACAAAGGTTATTTTACCTTATATTACAACGTTTGTTTAATGTCAGTAATTCCAGAACAAAAGCAAAATATAGCAAATATTAAACAATTAATGACATATACCAGTAATTTACACAGAAAATTTAATGATGGTGACGGTTATTATACTCGTATACAATGATTTATTTCCGTTTTCTATCGTTTAGTTCAAAGGAATATTTGATATGCGAAGTAGAACGAGATCATAATGATATTATAAATTGTGTAAGCAGAAATTACGATTGAAATTACAGGTTTTTAATGACTTTTATGATGTGTTAGGAATAACTGCAAAGCGCTGACGTTTACGGTGAATGTACAATTATTAATGGAAACGAGAGAACCAAGCTCCACCTCCTCTGTGTTGTTCGTAAGGTGCTTGTATGATCAAATGACATGGCGTGGAGTTGGGAGATGGGCTTGTTTCTTATTTTCCTGAGATGTTGTTGATTCTTAAACCAGTTTGGCAAACATCGGATGACGAAATAAGAACTTAGAGGGTTAACACTCATTTTAAAATTAGTCAACGGTTATTACTCCGCACTTTCTAGTCTGATATGGACAGTTTAAGGATTTGCTAAGTTAAGAGATAAATGTGAGTCAGGGATAAATTGTTGGTCCTCAAGCTTGTCCAAGCTTTTATTAATACTAATACGGCCGGCGAAGCCATTTTGAGGTAATGCGAGTATCAAAGTTTACTTGTTTTCCAAATAAACTATGCGATATTCATTTTTCGCACCGCCATTTTCAATCCGTAGCCTGGACAGCAGACGTCAAATGAAGGGCAATGTTGTAGGCAAACAAAATAAAAGGCCAGTCAATTTCGTACGTTTATTTTTTTATTTTTATTTTTTGGTCTTTATTTTGAGTTTTAAGCGTAAGTGATACGTTTTATTACAGAAATATTACATTATATTAATGCTTACTGTAAATAAAAAAAGTATTCATCGAAATAAAATACAAGTTGATCGCAAGGGGGGTCACGTGATCAAAATATCATCACGTGGTCACATACGCATAAAGTGATGACGTCTAAACCGCGGGTGATACTATTCCCCGGTAGATTCCCGGTTATTTTCCGGTTGAAAAGGGATGGCAAATGTGATTTAAACTTGTTAAAAAGTTTATCAAAAGAGGTTATGACCCTATCATTTTGCAACGTACTGCATGCTTGGTGATTGACCCTTTTACAGTTCGCCACTATGCTTTCCTCTTTAATTGTACGATGACCGGACAGGCTGTGGACCCTATGATGACGCCTACCTAAAGCCCATTGGGACGGTGACGTTTGATGTTTGTCTATAATCTTTCCTGTCGTGCCCTTAATGGTTTATTCTCTTGTTGCTCTGGCTTCTGCCAAGTCATTGAGTACCTTCATTGTGGCTTTCTTGGCTATTGTTTTTTTTTGTATTATATTTACACGAGCATATTTGTGTTTTACTTATATTGCCTATTGATGCTGCCTTGTTGGTTAGAGATTAAATCATGGCGGGGATTTCTTTTTTTACACTGTCCTGTTTAAATGGGTTGACAGTAGGGTAAGTGTGAGGTTTGGTGCACCCTAGAACCGGTTTAAACACCCAGTGGCCAGCTTTGCCACTGACCGTTCCAAGGCGGTAGCCCTATTGTCAACCCTTTTGTGTTTGTGATGTCGTTTCTGGAAGAAAGGAATAGTTTAATTAAGTCCTGAATATTGATTTCAAGTTGAAGCACTTGATGTTTACTAATATATAATATAAGATAAAGGTAAGTGAATGTTTTACAAAATAATGTATGAACAACAATTTTTTTTTCTCTCAGGATTTGTCTTCAACCGTGGGCCACAATTATTTGAATGCCAAAAAGTTGCCTGACACACTAAGGGTTTCCGGAGGCATTCCAGTAACATCTGACATTGTTGGCCTGTAACCGTGGTAATAACATGAGCTAGGACAATATACCCTATATTCTTTGCTACCTTGACTAATTATGGTCAGTTTTTAAGACATGTCTTTTTTTCTCCATTTCCTTTACCCCCTGACGAGCTTCAGGGCATTGTTCGTAATGGACTTGTCTTGTGGTAGTAATTCCGACTGGGCTTCCATTGCAAGCATTCCAAGTAGGAGATTTTGAACATGTTCCGCTTGCTTGCTGTCCTTAATTCTTCTCTGAACACTGTTGTGCTTCTCTTTCATTACAGATGCATTGTCAGATGAATATATAATACTCCCAAAATATATCCTTAACCTTATCCCTTATCCTGCATAACTCTATCAATAGTTTCAAACACAGATATATACACATGATGGCAAGTTGCACATGGCACATACTTGATTGTTAAGGTAATTGCATTCAGTTTGAATCTGTATGGCTATCACAGCTCAGTTCAATTGCAATTTGAGATCCGAAGAGTTGAAATTTATATTTTTATTTATAACATAACTTCCTGTGTGGGAAATATATTTATCATTTTGCTCTAGTGTAATAAATATGCAAATGCAAATGCAGGCCGAATAATCGTTCTTTCTTTTCCGTTCAGCTCAATGTATATTAAAAATACAGTAGTATTCTAACCCTGCGTCACATCGTTTAGATCTTTTTTAAAATATTTAGCTTCGCCCGTCTTGAGGCTTTGCCTTGTTCATATTATTGTGAACTAGTTTGGTAAAGATTAGATGAAAATTAATGTAGCTTCAGATTTAACAAAGCAATATGGAGCGTTTTCGGTAAAGCAAGGTTCATAACTCTGTTGTTGTTAGTCTGACATGGGTACTATTTGAATGTGTCCCACTGTCGTTGATATAACATCATTAAACAAACTAGACGTGTGTCGCCTGCCGTGTGCTTATTTCAGCAAGTACATTCTATAAACTATAAAGTTTGAAGACAGAGGGTGCAATCCTTCATGAATTATGGAGCAGTATTTTTTTAATTGTTAACGTTTATAAAAAAAGGGGTATAATTGATAAGTAACAACTGTATACAGTTTCATGACCATAAGTCAATATTTTGCCAAGTTATTTGCTAGGATAGCTTGCAGGTTTAAAGTTTTATGAAAAGGGGGCATAGCTATGCCAAAATGAAAGTCAGACAAGTATTGGACAAGTGTAACGACATTCCTTACGTTAAGATGAATATGTGTGTGGAGTTTCATGAACATAGGTCAAATAATTTTTAAGTTATGGCCAGGTATGATATTGGTAAGGCTGCAGGTTCAAGTGTTATGAAAAAAGGCATACCTCTGCTGAAATGAAATTAAGAGTTATTGGTTGTGGGTAACAATATTGTGTGTTGTAAAGAAATATAAAAAGATCGGACAGGGAAAGTAGCATTCAAGGAGGACAGTAAACCACAAAACAGATGAATATATGTGAGAAGTTTCTTTAACATAGGTCAAATACTTCTTAAGTTATGGCCAGTTATGAGCTTGGTTAGGTCGCAAGTTAAACTTTTATGAAAGGGGGCATAACTATGTCAAAATAAAAGTTATTGGACATGTGTAACAGCATGCCTTGGGTTAAGATGAAGATATGTGTGAACTTTCATGAACATTTGTCAAATACTTTTCAAGTTATGGCCAAAGTTAGGTTGCAGGTTAAAGTGTGACTGTAGACGAGGACGGTCGACAGACGACGGACGACTGATAAAGTAATCCTTAAGTATCTGCTATGCGCAGGAGACACAAACAAAGTTTGTGTGCGAGTGTTGAGTTCGCGGAGTGGGCGGGTTGGAAGGGTGTTGAATGTGAGTTATGTATTGCTGTTCTTTTATAAACATTTTCGAGCTTTCTTTGATATTAACATTCTGAGTTTGTTTGATACACAAACATATTAAAGCCATTTATTAATATAGCATGCTTCAATAACTCGAGATTCAGACTGTTCCCCGTGGGGCGGAAGGTAGAATGCGAGTCAGGCAAAGCCGGTGTTTTAATTATTCCTTGCTTTTTATTAATATTAAAATAAAAGAGTATGAGAGTGGACCTTTGAAAACGGTCGAACACGACATATACGAAATATTGCAGTCTCGGTTTGATTGAGACTGTTGAACGGTAGTGAAATATGCTAGCTACCGCTCACGCCCTCTAGCCGCGGGTTGAGCAGAACTCAAAATTCATAAAATCAATAACACAAAATTTTAACCATCCCGAAGATGACATGCATTTGGCGGTGGACATGGAGTATATTTCTTCCCCATGTCGTACGGCGTATGGTCCCAGTATCTAATAAAATTAAATACCCCGAAGAGCGAAATAAACATAATGGATATTAGTTGGGAGCAGCGGTTATAAAGCCTGCGTATCACAAACAACAGCCAAAAGACTAAATTAAAAAGCAGACAACATATCCTATGAGTGGTTAAAAAATACCCAGAGCCTTTTATAGGCCGGAGTAGTGGAACCACCGAATCAAAAATTAAGTAAGAAAACAAAATAAATTGAAGATGTACCACCGATAACTAAATACCGGGCTCAGCGATCTCCAAAGATTGAATGAATAACAGTTCTGATTGCAAGCACGGGGAGACGTTTTACTGCCGCCACACTGCACAAGCAACGCCACTGTGATATAAAAGTTCACATTACAAATTAACTATCTACCGATTAACACAGAAAAAACTGCTGTTTATAGTCTGACAAAGGTAGTTTTTTTTAGCGTGTCCCACTTCCTTCTCCGACCAAGATTACCTCATAGAAATATATGTATAAACAATGGCGGGGTGGGGGTGGGGGCCTGTGGAGTGTTAATGGGAATGCGGAGGGGTAGATGTGAGCCAGGCATCAAACGTACTGATCTTAAGCCAATCGAGATAAAACCTATGAAATCTATAAATTGCACATGTAGCTTATGTTGTTAGTAAAACTATAAACAGCAAAGTTTTGACTCCGTATTAATCGGTAGATAGTTAATTTTTCATTTGAACACTCGCATGCCTTTTTTGCCACTGACCGTTCCAAGCCGATAGCCCTATTGTCAACCCTTTTTGTGTTTGTGGCGTCATATGCCTTTATTTCTTATTAACATTGTCATTCATGTTTGTTATTTTGCGTATTTTGGCGTTCCTTTTGTGTTTGTGATGTCTTATTTGGCCTTTTATTCATCTTTAAATTTGTTCTTTGTTTCTGTGTGTGTTTGTGGTTGACTGTCGTCCTTGAATGCTGCTTTTCCTGTTCGAATTTTATATCTATATTTACTTTCACAATAGTGTTGTTTATGCCGTTTGCATTTAGTATTACTTTTGCCTTCTTGTTTGTCTGTTTGCGTGTTTGTTTCTGTGTTTTGTGGTTGACTGTCCTCCTTGAATGCTACTTTCCCTGTCCGATCTTTGTTATATGTATAAAAACCTATTAGAAATATTTCAACTACAACAAAATAGTTTCTGACCTTGATATAGTAAATAACACTCCTAAGGAATGTGAATGTAACACATCAAAATGTTGCTATGCTCCAGCAAGTCATGTCATCACTGGTCATTTTGATATAGTTGATAAACGTATTCGGCATCTGTTTTCGAAAGGTCCTAAGTATAGATTACCTTCAACTACCGATCTTAATGCCTGTCGTGCTAAGATCATCGCCCAGTCCATTGAGGACTTTAGTATAAAATGGTGTCGTAGAGAACATGTGGATCCCACCTTTCTTTCTACTTGGACAAAGTCAATTTTTAAAATTAAAGATACGCTTTTATAATGCTAACGCCTCTTTACTTCCTCCGAGACCTAGGTTTTCCTTTCGTAATTTAAAATCGGGAATTCAAGAATTTCATAATAAATTTGTTTTAGTTCTTGCTGATAAAGCAGCTAATAATGTAATTAGTGTTTGACGCCTACATTACGTCAATGTTTTACCTCTGGAACTCGGTAGCGCTAATTCGTATACTACAGTTCATTTCACTGAGGATGATATTGTTTCCACACATATCACACGGTGCACTACTTTCAAGGCTGGGGTAGACGAAAAGCAGAACAAACTGCCAATTATGTACTGGATTCCTAAATTACATAAACATCCGTATAAGGCCGCTTTATTTCGAATTCTAGTGACTGCACAACCACAAGCATCTCCAAACTTCTAACTTCTTGTCTTACTGCCCTTAAAGATCATGTTAAAAAATAATGTGATAAAACTGATGAAAACCCTTGGATTAATTTGTTTTGGTCTATTAAAAAATCAGGCGACGTTCTTGATAAATTTTGCAATAAACGTCAAGTTTCATCTATTAGCACGTATGACTACTCTACACTATATACAACCTTACCACACCACCTTATCAAAGACAAGCTTATTGCTCTTATTAAAAAAAACATTCGCTAGGGAAAATACTACGTTTTTGGCCTGTAATACTATTTTTCTAACGGCAGTTTAGATGATTACACTATGTTGACTTGCCAAGAAGTTTGTGAAGCACTCATCTTCGTATTAGATAATATTTTCGTCAGGTATGTAACTATCGTTTATTGACAAATTGTTGGTATCCCTATGTGTACGAACTGTGCATCGATTATTGCAGATTTGTTTTTATATTGCTATGAAAGAGATTTCATGTTGAGTCTTTCACCAGAAACCCAGAAAGATTGAGGCCTTTAATGACAACTCTCGGTATCTGGATGACATATTAAACATTGACATTGCTCGGGGAACATCCGCATCTAAATGGGGATAATTAACACTATCAAAATTATAATCATCTCTCTTGTCATAGATTTTGCTAATAATTTCACCATTTTTCAGTAGAGAGATCTAAATCGAGAAAAAGAAGCGTTAATATCAGAAATAACGTTTTTTTTAAGTTGAATTTCTTTAGGATATATTGTATTAACCGTTGTCGAAAAGAAAAGGTTATCAATGTTCAGTATGTCATCAAACTATTGAGAGGTGTCATTAAAGGTTTCAATAGCATCAGCCTGGGTATCTGGTGAAAGACTCAACATGAAATCTCTTTCAAAACAATATAAAAACAAATCTGCGACAATGGGTGCACAGTTCGTACCAATAGGGAAACCAACAATTTGTCTATTCCATACCTGACGAAAATATTATCTAATGGAAACATAAGTGATTCACTTCTTGGCAAGTCCACAAAGTGTTATTTTCCAAACTGCCGTAAGTAAAACCTCTTGAATATTGTTACTGGCCAAACATGTAGTATTTTCCCTAGCAAAACAAGTTTTGTGAATGAGAGCAATAAGCTTGTTTTTGAATGCTGCTTTTCCTGTTCGATTTTTAAATCTATATTTGATAAGGTTATGTGGAAAAGTTGTATATAACATAGGAAAATCATCAGTACTTATAGATGAAGCTTGACGTTTATTGCAAATTTGATCAAGAACGTCGTCTGAAATTTTAATAGACCAAAACAAATTAATTTCAGAGTTTTCATAAGCTTTAGCACAATATTGTTTAACGTGATCTTTAAAGGCAGGAAGACAAGATGCTAAAAGTTTGGAGATATTTGTAGTAATATCTTTATATGTTTGTTTGTGTAATTTAGGAATCCAGTACTTCATTGGAAGTCTGTTTACCTTTTCGTCTACTCCAGCCTTGAAAATCTTGCACTGAGTGATATGCGTCGAAACAACATTATCTTCAGTAGATTGCACTGGAGTATACGAATGAATTAGTATCCCCCCAGTTCTTAATTATATTATTAGCTGCTTTATCAGCAGGAACTAAAACAAACGTATTATGAAATTCCTGGATTCCCGATTTTGAATTACGAAATGGAAACCTAGGTTGAGGGGGTAGTAGGCAGGGTTAGCCGTATAGAAGTTAATACGGGAATCAATGATGTTACAAAATAATCTTTTTCCAAGTAAAAAGGGAATAAGGCTCAGCATGTTCTCTATGACACCGTTTAATACTAAAATCCTCAATGGATTGGCAGATCTGACCACGTTATTCATTAAAATCAATCACAAAAGGCAATCTATACTGCAGACCTTTAGAAAACAAATGCCGAACAAGAAGCAACTCTAATATTTATATTGCAAATTTGTGGGGAACCTAAGTAAACTATTCCGGTTTCTAAATATGGATGGGGAATTCCAGATTAGCCTGGACACAGACTTAAGAAACGAAAAATTAACTGAAGAAATAAGAAAATCTTAAGATATGTATTAGCTAATATTTCAACTAAGATGCTTTATGAACACGAATGTTATTTAAGATTAAAATAAATCTTACAGAAGTGAAATTTGCCAGTCTTAAGCTGAAGTTGAGAAATATCGTACAGATCCAGTTGCGTTGAAGTACCCCAAATAAATGCAGAACGAACGCTGAACGAACGAAAAATGAACGCAGAATGAACGCAGAACGAACGCAGAATGAACGTTGCACGATCTATATTTTAAAAATGCATTTAGTTCGTTGCGTTCGTTTCGTTCGTTTTCAGCGTTCAGCGTTTTAAAAAACGATCGATGAATGCATTTTTTAAAACTCTAAACGCTGAAAACGAACGGAACGAACGAAACGAACGCAACGAAACGAACGAAACAAACGCAAATGCATTTTGCTATTTCGGATAACTTTCAATATTATCCTTGTGAGTACATAATTGAAGTCTCGATTTAAACGAAGTGCGTTTTGCAGTATTTTAATATAAAGAAATACACTGTGTATATGGTGTTTTTTAAGCACGATTACACACTTCCATTTTTACTGATTTATTGTGTAGAACAAACTTTATATTATTTCATTATAAAACTGAAATAATGTTGGTAAAATCAGACGGCATAGGTTTATATAGTGTCAAGTATGTTAAATTCTAGATGAAAATAACATAAACCCGGAAGACAGCAGAATAATCATCAATGTGCTCCACCAAATAATGTCAACCAAAGGACACATTCTTCAATATGATCACAAACATTAGTCGCCGACTCGTGGTAAGAATCGCATGACTGGATATCATGCGTAGTTTAATCGTCAGAAATGTTGCGATTGGTAAACGTTGAACGAACGAACGCAAATGCATGTTTTCCGTTTGTGCATTTAAACGCACACATTATGTTGCGTTCGTTCCGTGCATTTAAATAAACGCACAGTTTCGTTAATAAACGCCTAATGCATTCAAAAACGCAAATGATTTGCATTTTAAAAAATGCATTCATAAAAATGAAATGCAAACCGAATGCAAACGGAATGCATTTCTGGAGTACTTGAACTCAACTGGGTCTGTAAGAAGCTTGATGAATACGGGTCCAGGTAAATGGAGACTAATCGATTCCTAACCGTTATGTCCTCGATAGCTCCTTTATTAGAGCAATGGTACGGTAAATCAGAGACATTCGGCTACATATATCAGAAACTAACGTCAGTCTTTGCATTTTGCAATGACGTCACATTATTTAAATTTTCTAAATATAGCGAAAGACTATTGCTACGGGTTAATTGTAACAAGAAAGGAAGCGCAAAACAAACAGCAACACTTTTTAAAAACATTCAACACATTTATTGAAATAATACATTGAAACATATTCACTTACAGAATACAAATAAATTAGATCCAATATTTTCTTTTTAAATCCAAATTTAGATTAAAGTCCAAATAATACTGGCAAGTGTAACTTTAATAATAAAATGTCAAGTGTTTCTTTAATCCAAATTTAATTATTTTCTGGTTTATTTATTTTCAATAGTACAAATAATCCAATGTCACTTGTAGTATGGATGAGTACAATACATGTTTATCCTGTCACAATATGTAGTTAATAAATAGCATCCAATAAATTCACAATGTTTCTTTTAATTTGTATACTGAACTCTGAAGTAAATAGTGAACCAAATACTGAATACTGTAAACAACTCTCAATGTCTCAAGGCCCTATGTATACTGTCAAGAACGTCATACAACATCACAGAAGCTTTAAGATATACATGTTATGTAAACAACATTGAATGACAGAAGCACAATACTATTCACAATATGACGTTTATCGTAAATATGAATACCTTATTTACCTTATCCGGAAACTTCTGTATGTTACTAATTTAAAATGAATGGCCTTGGATGACACAAATACATGTTAACATTATTTTTTACACATAATGAAGATTCCTGGAACTTGTGTTATTTAATAGGACCATCGTATTTCTTGCCTAAAATAAAAATTTGAATCACATGTCTTCGATATAGATGCACTAGTCCTATGCGCAGATATTCAATAAAAACAATGAGAAGAATTTAGAAAGAGTTAGACAAAAAAATATTAATATCTAACATGTAAATACAGGTCACTAGGCTATAGGATGAACGGTTTATTGTGGTAAAGTTAGAATTAATCTTTCTAAATTCCCCCCACAGTATAGGTAGCAATATGTCGTTCAAACTCCCTAATCTAATCAGGTTAATTTTCTGATTGTTGAGATACATAAACGCTTCTTTTTGACTTTCAAGTTCTTTGATATAATTGTTACATGTACCTAACTGTGAGCAATAATAGAATTAAAAGAGGACATGTAGAAGTTGATGCCTGGTATTTAATGTGTTAATAACTTAATGAACGATTACTTGAACTCCTTTGGTAGGTTTTCACGTATAAGGTTTTAATATACTTGTCTGGATAAGAAGCAAGACCAAATCGAAAATGTAGCTTGCATAGAACAGTACACCAACAACACGCATTACAACAAACAGAAATTACACTGTTAATAAACAAGGCATATGACATCACAAACACAAACGAGTTGACAACAGGGCTACCGCGCCTTGGAACGGTCAGTGGCAAAAAGGTCGCTGGGTGTTTAAAAGAGGTTCTAGGGTGTACCAAATCTCACTCTTATCCTGTCATCCCAATAAACGGGACGGTGTAAATAAAGATATCCCACCAGGTTATATTTTCTGACTAACAAAGCAGCATTGATAAGCAATTTAAGTATAACATATAGATGATCATGTATATATGAATCTAAAAATAAAAGCCTAGAAAGCCCCAAAGCAAGTACTCATTGACTTGAAAACAGCCAGTGCAACAAGAGAACACACCATTTAAGGTACGCAAGACAAGACTTAGGGCAAACATGAAACTCTACCGTCCTTTGAGGATTTAGGAAGACGTCATCATTGAATCCACAATCTGTCCGGTCATCACACAATCAAAGAGGAAAGTATTACGGCGAACTGTAAATGGGTGATCTGAATACATCCACGTATCAAGATCTAGGACTATTTATATAAGTATCTGGATAAAAAACAAGAACACGCCCAAGACATTCGCATACGAAGATGGCGTTATCTTGATACGACATGCGTGTGACGAGAGCAAAGCGATAGCATCACTCACGCAAATATGTACATGAGTTTTATTTACACTTTTGAAAGAGCTGAAGTTGAAATGTACATGTTTACTGACATGTAAAAGACCCCCAGGAAACCGCCTAAGAGGGGTGTCATTCAGATCGTATAGAAACGAGGGGCATTCAATAAATGCGTTGTCATACATATATGAACATTCACACTCAGAACAAAGTTGACACACCTGGAATGAAAACATCGTATCCAGTATGGTCGTTGTTTGATCGTAAATGTCTTTGAAACAGTACAGAGAAGTGTTGGACCAACTGAACAGTGTATCTGAAACAAACACATCAATGTCCTGATGGCAATTTGGAAGTACCATTAAGGTATCCACTTCTCCAGGAATCGCTTGAATATTGATTATTGACCCATCAAGTAGTGTAGCTGTTGTATTAAATGTTACTTTGCCAAGTATTTCTTTCAACATCAAACTTGGACTTCCTTTAAAGTGGCCCGCAACTGTGAAAATTGTTTCAGTAACGTTTACAGTTTTCGTCGATAATCGCATAGAAAGTCTTTCATTGTAAGGTATTTGAGTTTTGAAATAAAATTGAAGACAGTATGAATACGAAAGCATATCAACATCCATGGTGTTTTTCAGGAAGTTTAGCCGTATAGGCTCTGTGACTGACTGCGCATTTATCAGGGAGTACGAAGATGTGTGAATGACCCTCACTGCCAATGTCAGCTCGCCACTGTCGGTATATGAAATCCCTTCTGTGCAGGTGTTTTTGAAGAGGCTCAATTGAAGGGGCGACGTGCATTGAATCGACTGGCATTTGTTCTACAACGGATAATCAGTCAATAGTTATCATAGTTAATTAAGATACTAATTTAAGTCAATATTAAAAATATATAATCGAGCAGTTTCCACTGAGAAAGCAGCAAATATGTTTGATAGAAGTTCTTTTAAATTATCGCGTGCTTCAACAGCAGGCACTATGATGCATTTCCTACCATTAATACTATCACTTTTACTGTTGCTGATTCGAATAATAAAACAAATATGTTAAAGACATAGTAATGGTGTATGTATATGTGTGCATGTATAAAGTAAGCTGTGATTTAACACTTGCATTTGATAATAATAATAATAATAATAATAATAATAATAATAATAATGATGATAATAATAATAATAATGATAATAATAATGATAACAATAATAATGATAACAATAATAATAATAATAATAAGAATAATATTAACTTTTTCATTTTTAGAAGGTAACTTTTGGACGTCTGTAAAACAAACCGAAAACAAAAACACATTAAGTAATAGATAGAGTCTGGTCCCATTGAGGTGTTTAATCCAAACAAGGAGATGAGATCTTACACTATTTGTTTTGTAGCTGTCAGCCATACTGTAAGTTCCAATAACTGATAGTTTGACTATACCATTTATTCACAGGTACTATGTTCAATTTACACCTGTGCACATACAAAAGAAATTTCAGTGACCATGCTACAGTAACATATTTGTTCATATTCAAGTTTAGCAAATCATCTAACGCCAGTATAGATTAAGCAGATATGTAAAAGTCGAATGTACCTAAGGTCAGGTTAATATACAATTATGGACTTTGGGTGAGGTATATACGTCGTTTAAGGACCTAGGTTAAATACATATTGACAGAGCACAATAATACCGCATCTTAACCGAATTAAAGGTCCGTATTCATTATATTACATAATATTCTGTAACGTTAGCTATCAAGAATTATAAAGAATAATGAATTTGCCTTTTCATATCACACCCTATCAGCCGGAGAGCTATAAGTCGATAGATGATTCCGTGTATGATATGCAAATATGCATTCTTTATTCTATTTATCATATACTTTTCAAAAAGGGACTAGCCATTTATGTTTCCTATGCGCTTAGATCCTTTGAAGCCGTACTAAAATACACAAATTAGGAGTCAATTCTAAAACATGTTTTCTTCTATTTGCATACGTTTTAGAACGTTTTAAGACTTTTCCTTTTTGTAAAGGTTTTTACTTCTATTTTGATGCGTTTTGAGCCTTTTAAGACATTTAGTAAAAATTAAAAGAAAAAAGGACAAGCCTCCAAAACGTTTATTTTCTGTTTTGTGTACGTCTAAGAACTTTTTTAGAATTTTACTAAAAAATAATTTAAAAAAGAGGAAGGTCTTACAATTATTTTTCTTCTGTTTCTATGCGGTAAAATTCTAACAAAATATAATAAAAGGCCCTGTCTCTTAAGCCTTTTAAGGCCTTTTTTTAAAAAAGTGTAAAAAGCCTTAGTAGCTTTCAGGTTTGATATCCGAGGGATGATATGATATAAATATAAAGAAGTATAATGTTCAAACCGTCAGTGGTTCATATTGCTGTCCAGTCCTACATAGAAGAGTTTTGACCTCGGCTGTGTTTGGCAGCTGGTATGTGAGAAGAGAAGAAATCGGAAACTCGTGCATACTACTCGAATAACATGTCTCATTCGCGCGCTGAACAATCTTCTCACCGTTACACAGTGCACAGAATATATTCTGGTATCTGAAAGAAATCAAATGAGGTTTAAAGTCCCGTTAACACAATTTGTAATATGGTTAGCGACATTTTCTTTGAGGAAAGCATTTAAGCATAAAATCCGTTTACAATTCGTAATTTAAAATCGGGAATCCAGAAATTTCATAATAAGGAGTATGATAATGGACCTTTGGAAACGGCCGAGCACGACACATACGAAATATTGTAGTCTCGGTTTGATTCAGACTGTTCATGAGCGGTAGTGAAATATACTAGCTACCGCTCACGCCCTCTAGCCCCGGGTTGAGCAGAACTCAATATTCATAAATTCAATAGTACGCAGTTTTAACCATCCCGAAGATGGCATGCATATGGCGGTGGACATGGAGTGTATTGCCTCCCCATGCCGTATGGCGTATGGTCCCAGTATCTAATAAAATTAAATGCCCCGAAGAGCTAAATAAACATAATGGAATTTAGTTGGGAGCAGCGGTTATGAAGCCTGCGTACAAAAAAGCAGACAACATATCCTATGAGTGGTTAAACAATACCCAGAGACTTTTATCGTCCGGAGTAGTGGAACCACCGAATCAAACATTAAGTAAGAAAACAAAAGAAATTGAAAATGTACCACCGATAACTATATATAAGTATCGGGCTCAGCGATCTCCAAAGATCGAATGAGTAACAGTTTGTTTTAGACAATTATACTATGTGGACTTGCCAAGAAGTTTGTGAAGCACTCATAAGATATTTTCATCAGGTATAGAACTACCGTTTATAGACACATTGTTGGTATCCCTATGGGTACGAACTGTGCAACCCTTTTCGCTGATTTGTTTTATAGTGCTATGAAAGAGATTTCATGTTCAGTCTTTCACCAGATACCCAGGCAGATATTATTGAAGCCTTTAATGACACCTCTCGGTATCTGAATGACATATTGAGCATTGATAACCTTTTCTTTTCTACTATGATTAATAATATATTCCCTAAAGAACTCCAACTTAACAAAGCTTTTATTTCAGATACTAACGCTTCTTTCCATTGAAAATGGTGACATAATTAGCAAAATAAATTACAAGAGAGATGATTTTAATTTTGATATTGTTAATTATCCGTTTAGATGGGTATGTTTCCGGAGAAACTTATTATGGGGTCTATGTGAATGGCAAGCCAATTGTCCAATAATTACGTGAACTCAGGTTCACGGTCGACAAACTAGGTTTGTCGAACGTGAAACCAAGTAATCGAATACTAACATATATTTTCGAGCGAAAACATACGATAACGGGCGTGAACCCTGGTTTACGTTCGATAAACTAGGTTTCTCGATTGAACTAAGAATTTCGGTCGTTATCCTAAGTTCACGAGCGTGAACCTGTGTTTACGGGCGTGAACCTGGGTTCACGAGCGCGAACCCTAGTTTACGAACGTGAAACTATGTTTACGACCGTGAACTTGGGTTTACGACCGTAAACAGAACACGTGAATATAGAATAACGACCGAAAATCATAGATTTGTTCGAGAAACCTACTTTATCGAACGTAAACCTAGGTTCACGTTTGTAAATTATGGTTCAAGCTCATAAACCCAAGTTCACGGTCGTACACATAGGTTCACGTTCGTAAACTATGGTTCACGGTCGTAAACATAGGTTCACGTCCGTAAACTATGGTTCACGGTCGTAAACATAGGTTCACGTCCGTAAACTATGGTTCACGGTCGTAAACTTAGGTTCACGTCCGTAAACTATGGTTCACGGTCGTAAACCTAGGCTCACGCTCGTAAACTATGGTTCACGGTCGTGATTGGCTATGCTCGTAAATCACAGATACCGGTCCGAAAACATAGGTTCACGGTCGTAAACATAGGTTCACGGTCGTGAATTCATGTTTACGCACGAAATTCATAGTTGATTTGATAATCCTAGTATATCGACCGTAAACCATGGTTTACGTTCGATAAACTAGGTTTCTCGATTGAACTATGAATTTCGGTCGTTATCCTATGTTTACAAGCGTGAACCGGAGTTCACGAGCGTGAACCGGGGTTCACGAGCATGAACCATGGTTTAAGAACATGAACCTATGTTTACGACCGTGAACTTGGGTTTACGAGCGTGAACTATGGTTTACGGACGTTATCCTATGTTTACGCTCGAAAGTATAGGTTAACATGCTTTTACGTTCGAAAAACCTAGTTTATCGATCGTTAATCCTAGTTTTTCGACCGTGAACCTGGGTTGAACCTGGGTTCACGCATTATTGGACAATTGGCTTGCCATATTACGTGTTTCAACTTATTCGTTTTTCTAGAGCTTGTACTCGAGTTGAGTACTAAACTATCCGTAATCTTTGTATTACTAAAAACTAATCAATCAGGGCTACCGTTACCATAAATTTCCTAAAACCTTTGCACAATTTTATTATTGTCGTAACGCTGATCTTCTTTCCAAGATCTCTTTTGCGACAAGGACTATTAAAACCTGACTGCTGTGGTGACGCGATTTACAAACCTCGTAAGATCCTTGGCCATGATCACCTTCAAACTGCCTTTGTTAAACTAGTTAAAAGGTTTATCCATTGAACGCCACTGCATCCTTGGTGGTGGACCCATTTACAGCTCGCCACTATGCTTCCCTCTTTAATTGCGAGATGACATGACAGACTGTGGACTCTATGATTACGTCTACCTAAAGCCCAAAACGACGGTGACGTTTGATGTTTGTCTGCAATAGTGTCTTCTTGTGCCCTCAATGGTTTGTTCTCTTGTTTCTCTGGCTTCTGCCAAGTCATTGCAAGTCATTTCTTCGCGGCTTTCTATGCTATTGTTTTTGTTGTATTTATATATAAAGAAATATAAAAAGATCGGACAGGGAAAGTAGCATTCAAGGAGGACAGTCAACCACAAAATACAGAAACAAACACGCAAACAGACAAACAAGAAGGCAAAAGCAATAATAAATGCAAACGACATCACAAACACAAAAAGAGTTGACAATAGGGCTACCGCCTTGGAACGGTCAGTGGCAAAGTAGGCCACTGGGGGTTTAAACCGGTTCTAGGGTGCACCAAACCTCACACTTACCCTACTGTCATCTCATTAAAACAAGACAGTGTAAATAAAGAAATCCCCGCCATGATCTAATCTCTAACCAACAAGGCAGCATCAATAGGCAATATAAGTAAAACACAAATATGCTCGTGTAAATATAATACAAAAAAACAATAGCCTAGAAAGCCAAAATGAAGGTACTCAATGACTTTGCAGAAGCCAGAGCAGTAAGAGAATAAACCATTAAGGGCATACCAAGAAAGATCATGGACAAACATCAAACGCCACCGTCCCAATGGGCTTTAGGTAGGCGTCATCAAAGGGTCCACAGCCTGTCCGGTCATCGTACAATTAAAGAGGAAAGCATAGTGGCGAACTGTAAAAGGGTCCACCACCAAGCATGCAGTACGTTGCAAAATGATAGGGTCATAACCTCTTTTGATAAACTTTTTAACAAGTTTAACAAAGATAGTATGAAAGTGATCATGACCTAGAATCTTACGAAGTTTATAAATCACATCACCATAGAAGTCAGGTTGTGATAGTCCTTGTCGCAGAAGAGTCCTTAAATTACTTGTATATTTGGAAAGAAGATCAGGGTTACGATAATAAAATGTTTGCATCTTTGTGTTTTCTTATATTGCCTGCTATTTGTGCCTTGTTGGTTAGATAATATTTAATGGCAGGGATTTCTTTATTTACACTGTCGCGTTTTATTGGGATGACAGTAGGGTAAGTATTTAGTTTGATGCACCCTAGAAACTGGTTTAAACCAACTGCGGCCTTTTTGCCATTGACCGTTCCAAGGCGGTAGCCCTATTGTCAACTCTTTTTGTGTTTGTGATGTATTATTTGGCATTTTATTCATCTTTAAAATTGTTCTTTGGTTCCATGTATGTTTGTGGTTGTCCTTGAATGCTACTTTTCCTGTTCGAGTTTTTATATCTATATTTAATTCCTGCTGATAAAGTAGCTAATATTATACACTGAACAACATTTCCAAGCATTAACCTTTGTATCTTAACTAATTTTCTTATTTTAAATATATTTTAGAACAGATATTTAATAAGTATTTGTTCTGACTCATAGTTTGTAAAACATAAATGTTTCAATTGTTACATCTTTTGAGAGTTACTCTCCCTTTCTATTAAAAATATAAATTTACTGATAAAGAAATATAAAAAGATCGGACAGGGAAAGTAACATTCATGTAGGACAGTCAACCACAAAACACAGAAACAAACACGCAAACAGACAAACAAGAAGGCACAAGTAATAATAAATGGAAACGACATCACAAACACAAAACGGTTGACAACACATAACATGAGTCAAATATCGCTTAAAGATATACAATTCTTAAAATTGGTTTGAAGTAATAGAAAAAAACAAAAAAACTTGACCCATTTATCGCAGATTTTCCGTCTTAAAAAAAATGAAATATGGATAATCTTAAATTACCTCCCTTTAAATTCAATATTTTTTTTAATTCAAGTAACTGTAATTCAGCGTTAACATTAAATATTTCGAAAATTTCTTTTGCCAACGCATTTGTAGTGGTAATGCTAATAAAACATGATGTCAAAATAATTTTAACTGGCAAATTTTTGAATTAGGAACATCGAAAGCTTCACTAATTCGAAGTACTTCATAAAATCCTATATACCCAGTTGTATAAGTGTGTAATGTAATATTAAACATGAAATTTATACACGTAATACTAAACATGAACTATATCATGCAGTACGAAACATGAAATATATCCATGTAATACTAAACATGAAATATATACACGTAGAACTAAACATGAAATATATACATGTTACACTAAACATGAATGAATGAATGAATGGTCTTTTACGGCACGTCGACACATAAATAAGTCATACTGTGCGCACAAATTGATGCAAAATGAAGAAATGAAGTATTAATTAAAAATTAATGTAAATTTATAAAGATAAAACTATTAAAAATTAAGGGATGATAAGGTGTAATATAAACTATGTATGTAAATCAACACTAAACATGAAATATATACACTGAACACAATTTCTAAGTATCAACTTTTGTATCTTAACTAATTTTCTTATTTTAAATATATTTTAGAATAGATATATGATAAGTATTTTGTTTTGACCCAAAGTTTGTAAAACATATATTTTTTGTTTAAATTGTAACATCTTTTGAGAGTTACCCTCCCTTTATATGAAAACTTGAAATGTACTGATAAAACACATAACATGAGTCAAAGATCGCTTAAAGATATAAAATTCATAAAATTGGTATGAAATAATAAAAAAAACAAAAAACAATTTGACCCATTTATCGCAGATAAAAAATGAAATATGGATAATCTTCGATTACCTCCCTTTAAGTGAATATTGTTTGAAATTCAAGTAACTGTAATTCAGCGTTAACATTAAATATTTCGAAAATTTCTTTTGCAAACGCATTTGTAATGGTAATGTTAGTAAATCGTGATGTCAAAATAATTTTAACTGGCATATTTTAGAATTAGGAACATCAAAAGCTTCACTAATTCGAAATACTCAGTAAAATCCTATATATGCAGTTGAATAAGTGTTATAACTTATTTCTAAGAAAACACATTGACTTAAAAGTTTTAAAATATGTTCATGCAGTCAGAGCAGACGATTTACACTCATTATTTTGCAGTTTAGCCGTATCTCTAATCAAGCTCAAAATACACAAAACAATGAGAATATTATTGACATCTTCTTAGGTTGGTACTTAGCAATTTGGTTTAGTATACATGTATCACTAACATGAAATATATACATGTAATGCTAAACATTAAATACAGACAAGTTACACTTAACACGCGTTTGATCGTACATACATACATACATACACACACACACACACACACACACACCCACCCACCCACCCACCCATATTGTTCTAATATGTATGTGTGACACTAACCATGGCATATATATAACATGTTTGTTCTAATATGTACCTGGGATACTAACCATGGCATATATATATGTCATATTTGTTTTAATCTGTACCTGCGATACTAACCAAGATATATACATGACATCTTTGTTCTAATATGTACCTGTGACGCTAAGCATTTCGTATATATGACATCTTTGTTCTAATATGTACCTGTGACACTAATCATGGCATATATATTCCCAGTTTAATGTTTCTATACTTGTCGTTGACGTATGCATCTTTAAGATACATACATATTTATGCTCAGTTTCAAATGGTCTATTTTTGTATTGTCCAATAACCGTGATAGAAATGTAATTATATTCACATCTTCTGTTTGATGCACAGTTGATGTTGAGTCAACAGAAAAGTTGTAGTAAATAAAACATATAGTGTACCTTTTCCAGTTAGAGAAGTAATACATTTTAACTTGATGACACAACGTTTCCACCGACTTGTCATACACCAGCCAAAGACCTGTAGTGTTACAGTCTTTAATACTAATTGTACATATCGTAGAGTTGATGTCAACATCTTGCGGAGGTGTGAATGCTATGTAACAATTACTTCGTTGTCGAACTGTGTCCAGCATCTCAGGGAATTTGCTTGGAAGTGAGCCATTGACCTCAATACATCTGATATATAAAACGTTGTATACACAATCACAAAGGCACATATATACGTACATGTATATGTATGTCTGTCTGTCTGTTAGTATGTCAGTCTGTCTGGCTGGCTGGCTGGCTGGCTGACTGGATGGCTGTCTGCCTGCCTGCATGCCTTTTTTTGTTTTGAAAATATTTTATTTTTCAATTTGCACAATTATACAACACACATATTTACACAGAGTAGTTAAATTTTCTAAATACATTTTTACATCATATAAATCAACAAAACACATATTTTATTGCACACTTGTGTCTCTCGAAAAGTACGATTATACTGGATGTGATATAATCATAAATATACAATTTAAAATGCAAGAGTTCCTGTCCGATCTTTTTATATTTCTTTAGCCGTTTTTGCCATAATTCCAAATGAAATCGTTTTAAAGTCTACATTGCATTGTATATTTTTAGTGACGAAAAAGGTTTTATACTTCGTCCAAAAAGCTGGAGTAACTGGACATTACCAAAATAAATGCTCGATAGTTTCTAGGTGCATATTACAAAAGTCACAAAGACTTGTATTTCCAATTTTACATTTATGCAAAAATGTGTTTGTTGGGAGAACTCGCATTATATATTTATACTGGAATGTTCAAAGTTTAGTGTCAATCAAGATCAAAAACCGTTTTTAAATGATCGAATGTGTAGAATGTTTTAACACTAGTATTACATAACTGTTTGATGTACTGTATACTTTTAATGTCCCATTCTTTTTTATTAAGCATTTTCCCTCAGTGTTTAATATATATATTGTTCCATAGAATTAGTCTCGAATATTGATCAGTATTTTTCCCTAAAATTTATTGTTCACCGTGATTCAACTATTTGCGATAAAAAAGGTAATTTAAGAGTTGTTGTTTTTGCATCAATTGTATTAAAATTGCTTTGAAACAATGTTTTCCCTCCACATTTATTAATTTCTTTCATGTATATTGCCTTCCCATCACCGTGATTGTTAGGATCCAGGAGTCTTTTAATCCATCCTGCTTTTATTGAATTTATAAATTGGTTTAAATAAATCATTCTTAAACCCCCATTTTCATAATCCTGAATTATTGGGTTTCTGTTTATTTTATCGGGTTTATCTTTCAATAAAAATTCAAACATTTTTTTTTCCAATCAATTCCGTGTTGTTCCTTTATTTTTTGTTCCTATAAAGTTTTTATCTTTGCTGTATTTTTCATTTGTATATTTGAGTAAGCCAACACGCAATATTACCGATTTGTTATGTTAAACTTGAGTCCTGATGTCAAACTGAATTTATTTATTAGTCTAATTAAAGATTCAAATGTTTTCTTCGATCAATCTAGTTATGGACGTGGCATCATCTGCAAAAACTGTAATTTTTATTTCTTTATTAGCCATTATTACACCTTTAATGTCGTTTTCTGTTCTAATGGCTTTATAAAGAATCTCAATTACAACTAGGAAAATATAAGGTGACAGTGGCATCAATGTCTTACACCTCTTTCTATTTGAAAAAGTCAGGCATTTGTCCGTTGTTTGATACAAAACTTTGGGCATCTCTGTAAAACAGTTTAATCTAATTAACAAGGATATTACAAAATTAAAATATGTGAAACATTGCAAAATAAAATCGTGATCTAAGCTATCACATTCCTTTTCGAAATCAGCAAAAAATATATGTCCTGGTAAATTGTCTTCGTTCAAATAGTCGATTATTTCAAATATTTTTCTTATATTCTCTCCTATGTATCTCCCCTTAATAAAACCTGTTTGACTATTGTCTATAAGAGTGTATAAGACCTTATTCATACGGTTAGCTATACATATGCCTGCCTGCTGCCTGCCTGCCTGTTTGTACGTTATTTAACATGTCAAGATTTCAGTTTAAACGCACATCAACTAAGATTGACATTATATTGCAGAACAATAGAAAGCGTATCTCTTTGATGCAATCTAAAAAAGTGGCCTTGTATCATAGCATCGGTTCCAAACTACTGGTGTACAGTTATAATAGCCTAATTTGTTCTCTATGCCACTTCCAAGAAATGAGCATGTTTGAAGGTAAGGGTGCTATATAGGGGACGTGAACGATAGCAAGTACATTTCACTACCTTTCATGAACAGTCTCAATCAAACCGACACAGAAATATTTCGTATTTATCGTGTTCGGCCGTTCCCAAAGGTCCACTCTTATACTCTTAAACTGCAGAAAATATACATAATCATTGGTACGCACGTACGTCTATCGCATAGCTACATATCCCAAACATGCGCATAATATATCAGCCATGTTGTTGCAGAGCTTAGCAGTGCTACCTCTTTGGCGGGTGTGCTCGTCATTATAGATGATATCACACATGTCTACAGGCCGGTCCAGGCCAACAATCGGAAAAATACGAGTACGTATTTTGTGTATTAGTATTCCAGTTATTTTACATGCAGTCCTTTTCGGGGTCTTTATTTGTTTTTAAGAAATATGAAAATAAGTCTTCTGAGCATCTTTTTGGCCTTTTTTATAACTTGGTAAGTTAAGATTTTAACATTTTCTTGTAAATTAACTGGCATACTAATGCACAAAATACTTACTCGTCATAAAAGAAATAAACAATACGATAATGTCAAACAAATAAACAGGAAGGCAACATGTCTAAAATGCCAATATTAAGAGATTACTAAATGGGTGGTGCGTTATTGTCCGTCATATCGGCCCGAGATTCCAATATCGGCCGAAAGGCTTTAGCGCATCTTCATTGGGATTTTATCTTTTCTTTGTTTGTTTTAATCAAATATATTGATTGAACTGTAACCGAATTAGATCAGATTTATAAAACAAAAATACCAAAAATAAATGAACAAAAATGATATATAGGGTCCTATAGAAACCACAGCGTCCGTACGCAATGGCATCGTAGGTTCGCAACAACAACACAGTTTTAACTTTAATTGTATTGTTTGTAGTTTATTCTCACTTCCATTCCATTCCTATTTCGATTTCTTTATTTCCCGTTTCTTGCTGTTTCAGCGCATTTCTTTTAGCTTTCAATACGTCCCCTTAAATGCTGAAATTACTTATCTATTTAAATAAATATGATGCTCATACCTCTTCTCGATTAAGTACCAGCTGATGATAGCCTGGACGGATTTTATCGAGTCTAGCTAGTTTTGTCGGACTATACAGTACTCAGAATAAAATCATTCAATATACCGTCCATCTCCTTGACGCCAATTTCTTCAGTAACTCTTGTCTCGCCCGAAACTCTGGTCTTACCAGTCGAGCGAAACCACTCCGTGAACAATTTTAAGGCCAGATTTAATCTGTTTTCTGTAGAGTTAGTTCCATTCCTCGTTTTGTTGACACACGCTCCTATGTCAGTTTCATTTTCTTCATAATGCCTTTCCCCAACAATTAGTCCATATAAGTACAATAAGTAAAATAAGCTGTTGAGCGCTGACGCTAAAATCCTCTCGCCGGCTTCCTTTTTGTAATGCTTATTTAAATGACGTCTGTTATGTTAGTTGACGTCACTTCGGTTACGTCATTCATGTCATTGACGGGTTTATCGTCAAAATTATGGTCTCAAAAACAAACAGTTAAAACAAAAAAACAATCACCAATAATCGTAACGAGCAGGTGACGGTCATTAGCTTGGTCTCATTAGCCTGGTCAGGTGACAGGGCCAATTACGTTCAGGTGACCAATATGGCCAATATGGATATGCATTTTCGGCCCGGTCACATGACCTAAATTTGGCGTATCGGACCGCATTTATGATACGGCTTATTTCTCGAGAGATTATTGTATGGTAGTTTTGTACATATTGCGGGCCAAACGAAATATGCGTATATATATATATATATGATAAATTGCTTTATTCCATTTGATACAGAATTTTGCCAGGGCTTCATTGTTGAAAACCGCACCGCGATTAGATGTCGGAAAGCAAAAAGGCATTATAGCACACGTGTCACTCTCTCTATCTGAGTGTCTGTCTGTCTATCTCCTGGTTGTAAAAAATGCTTTATTGAACTATAATTGGTATATTCATTTTCACAAAGAAGACTAGGAACTTGAAACATGTTTTGTTTATACCTTATTACTATTTAAAGTCAAATTATACTAAAAACAGTGTTTTCTGATGGAGTGGAGGGTGGGGGTAAAGAAAGCAGTCAGATGTGCATATAAGCTGGATTATGATGAACATAAGGGGCAGACAGTTTATATTATGACACATGGAATTATGCAAATACCTCAGTAAAATATTTGGCATACATAGAGGATCTGACATGAGTTGTCATTTCAGCGAGCCTCTGGCGAGCTTAATAACAAATTCCTGGACGAGTTTAATAACATTTTGTATGAAATGACGAGTGTCAGATCCTTTTTATCACATGAATTTTGAATTTTGAAATTTTTATATAATTTTGAAATTTTGAAATTTTATGTTGTGAATTTAGAAATTTTAAATTTTGAATTTTTTGAATTTTGAATTTTGAATTTTGAGTTTTGAACTCTGAAATTTTGAATTTTGAATTTTGAAATTTTGAATTTTGATTTTTTTGAATTTTGAATTTTTGAATTTTTGAATTTCTGAATTTTTGAATTTTGAATTTTAATTTTGAGTTTTGAATTTTGAAATTTTGAATTCAGAGACACAGATGAAATATCGATAAAAAGAAAACTGAAATGGGTTCAAAATAAAAAAAAATATGCTAGATTCTCATCCCGTCCCTCCCCGAGTTGCCACAAATTTCTTTAAAATGACAGCATTTTTGAATTAAAACTGATAAAAAATATAATTTCACAGTCTTTTTTGTGATGGTATATACTGGCTATATAATGTATTATTGCTTGAAAAATCGAATAGTGGACCTGCGCTGTTCTCCGACAGCTCTTTTTTTTTTATTTTAAACTGCGTATTAAATTCTTACTTAATGGTGAGGAAAAAAAAGAACCCAATTCTAATAATATATAACGTACATGTATTGTCAACATTATTCACGGAAATGCTGGAAACTGGAGCCCGATTAAGATTTTCAGTCATTGGTTTATAGTAATCTAAATCAAAATACTCCTTAAAATAGTCCATATTTAATCAAATAGTTTATAATTACTTCATATTATTGCAGTGAAGAGAATTTTTTTTAAAAAAGATTAGAGACTTTAACAGTCCGTAAGTTTACTAATATTATTTCTTATAGATCTGTGATACGATTCTATTTCGTATCTCCAATAATTACTTATTGGCCCTTATTTCGCTTTTCGCAGAATGGTATTACTCTCCAAATTAACAATTATGAGTCTATCAGTTAAAACTTTAAAAATAAATCTTTCACCTCTTCTGTTACACTCTGCGTCATCAATACAAATTCCACAAAATGCCTCTTCATTTCTTAGAATTAAACCATATGTACGCCTTACACCTTTAAATCTTCATTCGGCAACCTCGTTTCATGTTCCTTCTAATAATATTACTAGGATTTTTAATAATGGCTCAAAAGTTTCCGTAACTCCTCTACGATCACCTGTTTTGAGGAAATACCATATAAAGTCTCCTTTCAGAAATCATTTAGTTCATTCAAAGCGCAGGGTGTTTCCCTCTATTAATAAGTGCAATACTAAGAGGTGCAGTTGTTGCAATTATTTATCTTGCAAGTCCACCACTAAATCAGCTGTTAATGGTAGATTGTTTAATGTATGTCTAGCTTCTAATGTTGATTGACGTACTTCTCACGTAATTTATGTTCTGACTTGACATGCACCAAGTTGCGGTATACAATATGTTGGACAAACAGGTCGATCCTTAAAAGTTCGATTTCGTGAACACAAATATAATGCAAGTAATCCTAAAAAGTTAAAAAATTAATTGTACCAACACTTTCGTCAGTCAGGTCATAATTTTAATAACGTAACTGTTCAACCGGTTGAATATATATTTTTTGATAATGATGCTACTAAAATCTTTAAAATAAAAGCTAGACATATTGCAGAACTTAAGTGGATGAAAAACTTACAGACACCTTATCCACTCGGCCTTAATGACAATATTTATCAAGAAGGAAATATTTCTAAAGATCCTAATATTGACATTTTTTCTATATTTTCTATCCGAAAGCGTAAAGCTAGGTCTCATGGTCTTAGGCGTAATGGTAACATCAAACGTAAATCGCGTGTAATTATTTCTGTCGCTGATTTACATACCATTGTTAAACAGTCTGGAAAGCACTCTATGCTTTCGCGGCTTACCTCTTTGTCCATTTCATCACTAAAGTTGCTCGACGAGGAAGCCGACAAAATTTTCATTCGTACATATCCCTTGTATAACACTGCTTCCATAGTTCAAAGTTATACACAACATGTTCTCCGACCCCATATTGACAAGGAGTCTGATCACGTCAGGCATTTTCTAAAACTACTATATATTAACAAAGTTATTGATTTCATTGACATGCCTAGTATTTTTCGAGATACTCATGTAGTTGAGTCTATCCCAAAATATTTCAAAAATTCCGAAAGTCCTGTAATTTGTTATAAGTATAAAAAGCCTATTAGAAATATTATTTTCAACTATAACAAAATAGTTTCTGACCTTGATATAGTACATAATACTCCTAAGGAATGTGAATGCAACACATCAACATTTTGCTATGCTCCAGCAGGTCATGTTATCACTGGTAATTTTGATATTATTGATAAACGTATTCGGCATTTGTTTTCGAAAGGTCCTAAATATAGATTACCTTCAACTATTGATTTAATGCCTGTCGTGCCCAGATCGCACACTCCATTGAAGATTTTTGTATCAAATGGTGTCGTAGAGAACATGCGGACCCAAACTCACTTTCTACTTGGAAAAAGTCAATTCTGAAAATTATAGATACACGTATTAACTTTTATAATGCTAACCCCTCTTTACTTCCTCCGAGACCTAGGTTTTCCTTTCGTAATTTAAAATCGGGAATTCAGGAATTTCATAATAAATTTGTTTTAGTTCCTGCAGATAAAGCAGCTAATAATGTAATTATTGTTTGACGCCTACATTACGTCAATGTTTTATCTCTGGAACACGGCAGCACCAATTCGTATACTCCAGTTAATTCTACCGAGGATGATGTTGTTTCCGCACATATCACTCGGTGCATTACTTTCAAGGCTGGTGTAAACGATAAGCAAAATAAACTGCCTACTATGTACTGGATTCCTAAATTACATAAAAATCCATATAAGGCTCGCTTTATTTCGAATTATAGTGCCTTCACCACAACAAACATCTCCAAACTTTTAATTTCTTGTCTTACTGCCGTTAAAGATCACGTTAAACTGTATTGTGATAAAACTTATGAAAACTCTGGGATTAATTAATTTTGGTCTATAAAAAATTCAGGAGACGTTCTTGATAAAATGTTCAAGAAAGGTCAAGTTTCATCAATAAGCACTTATGACTTCTATACACTATATACAACCTTACCACATCACCTTATTAAAGACAAGCTAATTTCTCTTATTCAAAAAACATTTGCTAGAGAAAATACTACGTTTTTGGAAATGGTAAAATAATTAGCAAAATCTATGACAAGAGAGATGATTTTAATTTTGACATTGTTAATTATCCCCACTTGGATGGGGATGTTCCCCGAGCAACTTCTTATGGGGTATATGTGTCTCAACTTATTCGTTTTTCTAGAGCTTGTACTCGAGTTGAGGACTTTAATATTCGTATCACTTTCATACTATCTTTGTTAAACGTGTTAAAAAGTTTATCAAAAGAGGTTATGACCCTATCATTTTACAACGTACTGCATGCTTGGTGGTGGACCCTTTTACAGTTTGCCACTATGCTTTCCTCTTTAATTGTACGATGACCAGACAGGCTGTGGACCCTATGATGACGCTACCTAAAGCCCATTGGGACGGTGGCGTTTGATGTTTGTCCATGATCTTTCTTGTCGTGCCCTTAATGGTTTATTCTCTTACTGCTCTGGCTTCTGCAAAGTCATTGAGTACCTTCATTGTGGCTTTCTAGGCTTTTTTTTTTTTTTTGTAATATATTTACACGAGCATATTTGTGTTTTACTTATATTGCCTATTGATGCTGCCTTGTTGGTTAGAGATTAGATCATGGCGGGGATTTCTTTATTTACACTGTCATGTTTTAATGGGATGACAGTAGGGTAAGTGTGAGTTTTGGTGCACCCTAGAACCGGATTAAACCCCCAGTGGCCTACTTTGCCACTGACCGTTCCAAGGCGGTAGCCCTATTGTCAACCCTTTTTATGTTTGTGATGTCGTTTGCATTTATTATTGTTTTTGCCTTCTTGTTTGTCTGTTTGCGTGTTTGTTTCTGTGTTTTGTGGTTTACTGTCCTCCTTGAATGCTACTTTCCCTGTCCGATATTTTTATATTTCTTTTGAACTCGGATCTTCTGCATAGAAGTCGGGAGACACAACACCTATGTACACAGGGACTTGTTCCATAAACCTGTAAGTGTATACTTTAGTTGTAAAAGATTATTATTTTTACAAGGGAAACATTATACTCTGTGTTGTAATTTTATTAAGCTAGGCTACTATACTATGACTATAATAATATATAAATAATGTAAATATTAAAACTGACTACGATATATTATTATATGATTTAATTAATGTAAGAACTTGTGATTGTTTTAATTGGGTTCATATATATTTTATATATAGTTTAATACACGATTGCTTAGGAACTTTAATTTATGTATTTACAGGTTCCGATGATGTATTAGATGATGTGTAATACGATGTACTACCATATATCGTCATAAACTGTATGTTCTTCCGAACCCTTAATAAATTCTGTAAAACCATATCCACTGAGTTAGTTGAACACTATCACCTTTGGGTGACAAACCCAGATGTTTTACATTTCTGTTTGTGTTTGTGGTTGGCTGTCGTCCTTGAATGCTACTTTTCCTGTTCGATTTTTATATCTATATTATAGTTATCGACAGACATGCTGATGCATGAAAAAAGAAGTTCAACAATAAATGAGCATGTTTGAAGGTAATGGTGCTATATTGTGCTTAAACTGCAGAAATATACATAAACGTTGGTATTGAAGTGTGTACATTGGTACGCACGTACGCCAATCGAATAGCTACCTATGTGCATGATATATCAACCATGTTGTTGCAGAGCTTAGCAATGCTTCCACTTTGGCGAGTGGGTTCGTCATGTTAGATTATATCACACATGTCGACAGGCCGGGCCAGGCCACAATTGGGGAAAATTTCTGTTTCTTAAATGCAATGACATCATCGTATTGTGTTTGTTTTTCTATTCTGACGAGTACGTATTGTGTGCATTAGTATGCCAGTTATTTTGTTTACAGTCTTTTTGGGGGTCTTTAGATTTTTAAGAAAAATTAAAAAAAATCTGGTTACAATGTGCGTACTGTAAAAGATTGCTTGAAAGCCTTCTGAGCATCTTTTTGGCCCTTTTTTAACTTAGAAATTTCAGATTTTGACATTTTTATGTAAAATAATTTTACATGAATTTACATGATTTTACATGAATTATTACTTGAATTTACATTAATTACCAAGTGAATTTACATGAAATCGCATATGCATTTACATTATATTATCTCATTACACTGTGAGATTTTACTACAAGAACTGTGTTTTATGCAATATTTCTTCTTTCTGCTCAGCATGTTGAAGGTACTGTATATTTATTTTAGTATGCACTGGTAGAACTGTTCTATTTCCAGATCTCAAGCAACACAAATCTTGTTCCATTAACAACATCAGTTATTTAACATGAGGCATCTCGAAGACTTTTGCGGATTCAAAGACTTGTGCGGGACGCGTTACTTTGTGTGCTACTGTGTTTGACATACATGTACCAGCAAAGCTAAATTATTTGGTAAGTGTTCTTAGAAATGTACCTTGCTTTGGTTTATTATGTTTCATTTATAAAACATCTCAATCAATGGGCATTATCTTTACTAAGAGTCTTAAAATATGTTTGAATTTTTAAGAGGTGGTTTCACTCAGTTTCTGTCTTAGTGTGTATTTACAAATAGCAAGCAAGCAAGAAAACAAACAAACTAACATACAAACAGGCATGCAACATGTCTAAAATGCCGATATATTGTTTTATTCTATTTAACACAGAATTTCCGGGCTGCATTGTTGAAACTCGCACCGCGAGTAAATGTCGGAGAGCAAAACATAATTATAGCACACATATCTCTCTCTATCTGAGTGTATGTCTATTTGCCTCCTGGTTGCTTTATTTAAGAAATAATAAATAAGTACCTGTGTTTTATCGGTGAATAAAATACAGTTAGGAGTTCGGATGCGTAGTAATTAAATCACGAGTGCGTTAGCACGAGTGATTTAATTTCTCGCATCCGAACGACTAACTGTATTTTATTCACCGATAAAATAGAGGTCCGTATTTATTATTTCGATTCTAACACAACAATTACCCCATTATTTACGCTATTGTTGGGGCATTATATATTATCTCGGAGGACAAGGTAAACAGGCTGCTATGTTAACAGGCTCTTCCATTGGGCGCCGCCGTATGCAAAGTTCTGCGTTTCAATGCACTGGTTTTCACGTGACAAACAATTAAGTAATTGCTTACGTCATATACCTTGCGCTGTATGACGTCAAACGTTCTCACCTTGTTCAAGATGCTTATTAATGTTATATGTACATCTGCATATGATGGGTTTATTTCGCGGGTGTGCACGGTTTGGGAGAATGGCAATTTTGTTGTAATTAACATTTTGTTAAAATTACTGTTCAGTTTGTCTTCGTGACGTATATTTACCAAGTGACGTCATGTAACGTGGCGCTTCCCGGATGAAATATACGCGGGGAATTAATGTAACAGCTGTGTTTTATCGTAGAATAACATACAGCTGTCTCCCTTCTTTGTGTATATGGAAGACTGCGGAGGTCGTGTTAGAATGAACTATAATCTGTATATTGATTTACACAAAGAAGACTAGGAACTTGAAACATGTTTTGATTATACCTTATTATTATTTAGTCAAATTATACTCAAAATAGTGTTTTCCGATAGGGTGGAGGGTGGGGATAAAGAAGTCAGATGTGCATATAAGCAGGATTATGTTCAAAATAAGGGGCAGATATTGTATATAATGACACATGGGATTATTCAACTACCTCAGTAAAATATTTGACATGAAATGTTTTATGAAATGATATAAAATATTGTATTTTATTTCGGAAAACTGGTTTTGTTGTCTCGACTGTAAAATTGCGTTAATTGAAAATGAAAGGAAACATGCACAACTGTGTACACTACAAGCTATTTATTTTCCATGGGTGCTTTTAGTAACAATAATGCGCATTGTTCAATAAATTGGAAAATACAACCCGGTATAGTTTGCGATATTCTAAATATAGCATGGGCTTCGCCCACCTCTTTCCGGAGTGACCTGAGCCAGAAGTGAAAGGTCACACAAATTAAAAGATGTCAGATATATGCTTCAAAATAAGTTTTCAGAGTTGCTAATTAATTAATAATAACATTTATTAAAATGGGAGCATTTGTTTTAACCAAATGTATTTTTTAAACATGAAATTGTGAGATTAACCCCCAACTCAAAAACAGCTAAATCTTTACTGCGATTATGCATGTATACAAATAATGCGGCCTCCACGGAAAGTTCTAATATCACATTCTTGTTATTACAGTCAGCAACGAACGTCTGTTTTTCACATTCAGCTTCTTTCACGTAACTTTTAACTACGCTGAAGTGATTTCCTTTAACGAAGTTTTCCCCATTTTACGTTTAGCGGCAAACGTTGTTATGGTTGTTATGGGCCTTGAGCCAGGACCCAACATTTTCGATATTGCTACAAACTCAGGTGGCAAATTCTACCATCACTTTTTGAAAAGAGAAATGTCTGTAGATGACATTTTTCCATGATAGCAATCTGAAACTGGTAGCTTTTACAGTTTTGTTCGAACAATAATAGGTGTATCATGTAGCTCTAGATGTTCATTTTTTCACATTTTGCTTTTTTGATAATTTTGAAGGTACTTTTAAAATATGCAATTAAATTTATAATTAAAATTATTTTAATACAGAATAAATAAGCTTTCTTTCGGAAATGCATTCAGCTTAAAATCACTATTGTGCTTATAACTGGAAGACAAATTACCCCACCCATTATACAAAACATTTTTGTATGCTTTTAGTTTAGTCAATATTTTTTACATAATGTGTATAATATTATAAGAATCAGTAATTCACAAGCCTTCTACGATGATTTAAATATTATATTATAAATTAGGCATTTTTTGGATAGATTACATTTTTTATGTACTATAGATATATAAAGTATACCTTTGCTTGCATGTATTTGTTCAACAAGCCTGACACGTAGATACACAGAAAAGTGTAAGCCTTTTCTCAAAAGAATTGCAAAATTATTCATTTTTTTATATATACATACATGTATGTTGCACAAAAGACACAAACAGTCCAACGGATTCTAAATAAGGGAACTGAGGCTGTTTGCCTTTTTATAACATATTAGTCCAGTTAAGATATATGCTTTATTTCAATACTTGTTATGATTTAGACATTTCGATTATGTATTACACATAAATAAGTAATAGTTAACCTTGCAAACAAAAAATCCAATTAGATGTTTTTAATCTTTAATTTTAATACTTTTTAACAACAATTATGTATATATATACATTGTGTTAAACATCGTTAAAATATATTTTAACACCATTTGGAATTACCTCACCCACATAAATCACAATGAAGAATTCTGCCTATGAAATGGAAAACTATTGTATGCATTTGCACTAACCATCTTTGTGTCAGTAATAAAAGCAACGAAGAAGACGTGTTATGGTAATATCTACCTATAGACAACTGTGCTAATTCATAACCATGGCAACTGTTTGTTAGAATCGGTACACATGTCACAATAGCGCCTTAATAACACATATTGGGATATTCGTCGCATTTTGTTATATTCATAACCTAGGTTTGACACTGTTAGCATCATACATATTTGTGTTAAATGTATTCATAGTGAAACTTGAAAGACAGTTACCTAAAAACGATCGAAATTGTATTTCCAATGAGGGGGCAATTGCGCCAATGACAAATAGTACCATACAGTGGTGTATGTACTGCCTTAACCTGTCCCTCATTGCTCTCAATATAAGTGTTTACTCCAATTTTTGTTGTTGATGAGAAACATAATTTTACCTTTAATTTAGTGGGTTAATGTTTTCAATACGCACTTTAAAAGAAGTAGAGTTGAGTGTTGTTTACTGGCTCATCAACACATTATATTTTCTTAAGACCCGCCCCAGAGAGAAGGGAGTGAAACGTAGGAATATGGGAACCTGACCTAATCTTGAAAACAAATATACGATACACGGAAACGCCCATTTTATGTCCCCATCCGACGTTCGAGGCTACCCTGATTTCTCGAGGTTAAGTGTCTTGCCCAATAGCACACTGACTAAACTCTGTGGCGCCGGCAAGGCTTGAACCAAGATTCTCCGGATTACTAGGCATTTGTACAATTCACTCAGCCACATACTGTATGCGCTCATGCGCTCCATTGAAATGCATGTAACTAAAATGTTAAAACTTCATTATTTATTCAAAAGGTTATTTCCAAGATGCTAGGTTCACAACAGTCGTTCTTTTTAGCAAATTTGGCATCAAGTTAATGTATATCGAGTTGATGTATGTTTGTGTGTGTATTGTTCTAAGGATTATAGTCACCCTAGACAAAAAGCAAAACAAACCGCCTACTATGTACTGGATTCCTAAATTACATAAAAATCCATATAAGGCCCGCTTTATTTCGAATTCTAGCGCCTGCACTATAACAAACATCTCCAAACGTTTAACTTCTTGTCTTACTGCCGTTAAAGATCACGTTAAACGATATTGTGATAAAACTTACGAAAACTCTGGGATTAATTTGTTTTGGTTTATAAAAAAATCAGGAGACGTTCTTGGTAAAATTTTCAATAAACGTCATGTTTCATTTATAAGTACTTATGATTTCTGTACAAATTTACCACATCATCTTATTAAAGACAAGCTAATTTCTCTTATATCCTATTAGATAATATTTTCGTCAGGTATGGAACCACCGTTTATAGACAAATTGTTGGTATCCCTATGGGTACGAACTGTGCACCAGTTTTCGCAGATTTATTTTCATTTTGCTATGAAAGAGATTTCATGTTGAGTCTTTCACCAGATACCCAGGCAGATGTTATTGAAGCCTTTAATGACACCTCTCGGTATCTGGATGACATATTGAACATTGACAACCCTTTCTTTCCAACTATGGTTAATACTATTTATCCTAAAGAACTTCAGATTAATAAAGCTAATATATCTGATAATAACGCTTCTTTTCATGATATAGATCTCTCGATTGAAACTGGTGAAATAATTAGCAAAATCTATGACAAGAGAGATGAATTTAATGTTGACATTATTAATTATCCCCACTTGGATGGGGATGTTCCCCGAGCAACTTTTTATGGGGTGTATGTGTATCAACTTATTCGTTTTTCAAGAGCTTGTACTCGAGTTGAGGACTTAAATATTCGTAATCTTTGTATAACTAAAAAGTAACTCAATCAGGGTTACCGTTACCATAAAATTCGTAATACCTTTGCAAAATTGTATTATCGTAACCCTGATATTCTTTCCAAATATAAAAGTAATTTAAGGACTCTTCTGCGATAAGGACTATTACAACCTGCAACCTGACTTCTATGGCGATGTGATTTATTTACTTCGTAAGATTCTTGGTCATGATCACTTTCATACTATCTTTGTTAAACTTGTTAAAAAGTTTATCAAAAGAGGTTATGACCCTATCATTTTGCAACGTACTGCAGGCTTGGTGGTGGACCCTTTTACAGTTCGCCGTTATGCTTTCCTCTTTAATTGTACGATGATCGGACAGGCTGTGGACCCTATGATGACGCCTACCTAAAGCCCAATGGGACGGTGGCGTTTGATGTTTGTCTATGATCTTTCTTGTCGTGCCCTTAATGTTTTTTTCTCTCGTTGCTCTGTCTTCTGCCAAGTCATTGAGTACCTCTATTGCGTCTTTCTAGGCTATTGTTTTTTTGTATTATATTTACACGAGCATATTTATGTTTTTACTTATATTGCCTATTGATGCTGCCTTGTTGGTTAGAGATTAGATCATGGCGGGGATTTCATTATTTACACTGTCCTGTTTTAATGGAATGACAGTAGGGTAAGTGTGAGGTTTGGTGCACCCTAGAACCGGTTTAAACCCCCAGTGGCCTTTGTTGCCACTGACCGTTCCAAGGTGGTGGCTCTATTGTCAACCCTTTTGTGTTTGTGATGTCGTTTGCATTTTTTATTAATTTTGCCTCCTCGTTTGTCTGTTTGCGTGTTTGTTTTTGTGTTTTGTGGTTGACTGTCGTCCTTGAATGCTGCTTTCCCTGTCCGATATTATTATCTTTTTTGAACTCGATTTGCCATGTATCAATGTTTAAGCTGTATCTGCATTCTTGAGTTATAAAATCAGAGTGGCACGTTATTTTTGGAGTATCTGGATTTTCCAGATGTGTCGTTTTTTCAAACAAAGAAGTATGATACGAATTTCATTTGGTTGGTGTGTAAACATGAAACGTATTCGTATCAAACGATAAATAGCGATCCCCAAAATGGTAATATAGTATACATATATTTATAGGATTCAATACCGTACAATATATCCGGTATTTGACCAGCATAGATTATAAACATACATACATATTAATCTGAACTAGTGTACCGTTGGGATCTTATTGATCCAGTCTCTAAGCGTCAAGTGGTTTTGCTAAATCCATTTTATGGTTTACATCAATCGTTTTACCATTGTCCAGTAGCACCGGTAGTGCTTTCATTTTTTTTGATAAGAACTGTTCAGTTATCATTTGCTTGAATGAGAGGCCAGTTTTGTCAGTTTTTTATCAAAGCAACGTTGAGTTGCCTCTAATGTCTCCATCCTTATCAGTTGCTTAAAGAGCTTATCAATGGTTGGCTGTGAGAATATCCCAACACCCGCGCTATCACTGGAAGCGGGAGGAGAAGGGGAGGTAATCAACGAACTGTTTCATCGAGATCTGCTCCGGTGTTGTCTCCCTTTACATTGAGGCAATCGTCAGATTGCTTTCTCGATGGCATTTTCAAAAACAAATGTTGTAATAAGCTATACGTTTGTTTACTAGAGTTCATCACTTCTAACCGAAGAAATCGCCAAACTTCACTATTGAAACAGAGAAACGTCCACTACTACACAACTACATGTACTTAAACCTCACTCACCGCTACACGCTTATATCCTGCCTAATGTCACATTCCACGTACTGAACACAGAAAACATTCTTTTACTATTTCCACTTTCCTTTCAAAGTATTAAGCCATTATTTCGCAGGAACTATATCCTCTATAAGTCATGCGTATTTTGTGCATTTTTAAGTATAGTCCTTCGTAGAAATCAAACTTTAGAGGAAAATACCGCTTGCTTCGACCTTGACCGTTTCGTTTCAGAGAAGATAGTTTCCAAAGATGATTTCTATATAACATATATAATGTAAATATGTGACCCCTGGGGTTAGGCCAAATATGACCTCAGAGTCACCATATTCACACATTTGTTAGCGGGCCATAATCATATACTACATGCAATATATTAGACGTCTAGCTCTTGTAGTTTCAGGAAAAAGAAGAAGAAAAATGATTGTCCTATATAACTCTATGTAAATATCTGGCCCCTGGGGCGGGACCAACTAGAGTGGGGCCAAATATAATCCCAGTGTGGTCTTTTAAATAAATGTTGTAGCAAACCATAAGCTTATGCCATATGCAAAATATTAAAAGTTTAGCACTTACTGTTTCATAGAAAACGATGTTTTTATTAAAGAAACCTGATTTTTTTAACAGGTGGAGATAACTCTTATAACAGGAATCAGCTACCCTGTTGGCACTGCTATCATGGATTAGTTGTTTCTCCTCAATATACTCAATATCATGGTACCAGTAAAATTTTGCCACCTGAGATGGTAGCACTGAAAAACTCTGCGGTAAGGAAATAACTCAAGTTACGGAGCTTAAAAGATCTATAGATGGACATTTCACACTGTTTATTAAGGTAATGACTGAAATTGACATACCGGACTGCTTCTCATTACGCGCATTCACTGACCTTTTTCCGTAAGCAACTCACTCTTCTGTTGAATGTTCCTCTTTCATATCGTGCTATCAGTTTTTAGTAAAGGAATTCATTCGCCACATCTCAAGCATTTCTTTGAATTGATTACATTGGTCAGTCGATTTCCTATGCTCAGTGGAGATACCGGAGAATTTGCTGTATAAAGGCAGTACTTAACGCAAAGAGTAAAGTTAGCCAGTCAAGTAGAGAAACAACATTTAACGGAAAATGCCAGTCGAATAAAGACAATGAAAGATATAAATACGCAATAGACGATAGAGACTGCGTAATCCAAGGCTAACCAACAATCTAGCTGGTTGGATGATGTTAATGATGTGGCAGTCTATGTTTTATTCTTGAAATGTTTGATTATTAGTATATGTATATCTTACGTTGATAAAGATAGCTTTAAGTTAAGGCAGCTTTAAGTTCATTTTGCTTCCATTAGCTGGTAGTTAAGTACATGAGTACTTGTCTATATTTAGATAGAACTGGTCGCTGGACAACCTGTATGATGCTTTTAATTGATTGGTTTCACTATACATGTCATTTGGGCAGAATCATGTTGATCAGAAGTCTTTAACAATAACAGGTTGCAATTTACAGTTTTAAAGCAAGATTCTTACATTCAGTTTTCGTATTTGCACAGCGGTCTTTTATGATATTAATTTAAAAGTGATTAGTATCGGACAATCGAACTGAGACTGTCTCCCTCGGTAGACTCCGCACTCGTTCTTATATCGGGGCCATTTCTCTAGCGAGGGAGATATTTCCCGTATCTCAAAAACACTGGTTATTAAACTCTATATTTACACTGTCCTGTTTTATTGGGATGACAGTAGGGTAAGTGTGAGGTTTGATGCACCCTAGAACCGGTTTAACCCCCCCCCCCCCCCCCCCCCCAGTGGCCTATTTTGCCACTGACCGTTCCAAGGCGGTAGCCCTATTGTCAACCCTTTTGTGTTTGTGATGTCGTTTGCATTTATTATTACTTTTGCCTTCTTGTCTGTTTGCGTGTTTGTTTCTGTGTTTTGTGGTTGACTATCCCCATTGAATGCTACTTGCCCTGTCCGATCTTTTTTTCTATTTCTTTATATTGCAATTTGCTCATTATCTTTTCTTATCATGCTTAGTTTAAGTAGATACAGCAATTGTGCATTGCCATGAACGTATTGTAATGTAAAATTATGTAATGTAATTGCATACAGCAATTGTGCATTGCCATGTGCGTATTGTAATGTAATGTTATGTAATTTAAGTGCGTATTAGGATCTATTTCAATTTACTATATTTACTTTCAATTCTGGGCATATTGTAAGTGCATATTGTAATTGCCTATTGCAATTTGCTCATTACTTTTATTATTATGCATAGTTTAAGTGCATACAGCAATTGTGCATTGTCATGTGCGTATTGTAATGGAAGATTAGATTATGTAATGTAAGTGCATGCAACAATTGTGCATTGCTCATGCCTATTGTAATGTAAGATTATGTAATGTAAGTGCATGCAGCAATTGTGCATTGCCATATGCTTATTGTAATGTAAGATTAGATTATGTAATGTAAGTGCATGCAGCAATTTTGCATTGCCATATGCGTATTGTAATGTTAGATTATGTAATATAAGTGCATACAGCAATTGTGCATTACCATGTGCGTATTGTAATGTAAGATCATGTAATTTAAATGCGTATTAGGATCTATTTCAATCTTCTGTTCTGGGCATATTGTAAGTACATATTGTAATTGCTTATTGCAAGTTGCGTATTGTAAATTAAGATGATGGGTATTTTATATGTAAATTTCTTATTACGGTAATTTTATTTAGAACAGTATGTGATAAAATTCTCTGAATCTATACAGTGTGTTGTTAATTGAGAAGAGCTATTAATGATATTTCAGTTAACGAATACGAATGTGAGTAAGAACAGTGATGTATAAAAAACGATGGAAAGATGGAATGGATATGAGTAATCTTGTGACCCCACAATTAAGGAAAGCCTCCTACGAGACCCCGGTTACAGTGATGATGATTTCAAATGTTTATCAAAATCATGCTTTGAACACATTTTCTGAACTTAAGTTTTGAAATTGCTCCAACGGTTCTGTGACAATAAAACAAATCGAGGCCAATTCAAGTAATTTTTTAGGAACAAGTCTATCAATTACTGTACATGTGTTTGATGGAGACAAGTACCGACCTAACTTATTTTGGTGGATTTGAAATAGAATACCGCTTAAGCTGGTGCTAGGGGGCGTGAGAGGTGTTGCTTCTTTCATTACTTCTCATGAACAGACTCAATAAAACCGAGTCTGCTGCTTTATTCTCTTAATTGTGTTTGTTGCTCACAAAGGATCACCTTTATCAGCATTTATTAACATTCACACTAACATTCGTTTAGTGCAGTGTGGCGGCTGTAAAAAGTCTCCCCTTGCTACGAATCAGTAGTGTTATTTTTACTGGTCCTTTGGGACCAACGAGCCCAATATAGGTGGCTTTGAAGTAGAATACCGCTTAAGTCGGTGCTAAGGGGCGTGAGAAGTGTTGCTTCTTTCATTACTTCTCATGAACAGACTCAATAAAACCGAGTCTGCTGCTTTATTCTCTTAATTGTGTTTGTTGCTCACAAAGGATCACCTTTATCAGCATTTATTAACATTCACACTAACATTCGTTTAGTGCAGTGTGGCGGCTGTAAAAAGTCTCCCCTTGCTACGAATCAGTAGTGTTATTTTTACTGGTCCTTTGGGACCAACGAGCCCAATATAGGTGGCTTTGAAGTAGAATACCGCTTAAGTCGGTGCTAAGGAGCGTGAGAAGTGTTGCTTCTTTCATTACTTCTCATGAGCAGACTCAAAAAAACCGAGCCTGCTGCTTTATTCTCTTAGTTGTGTTTGTTGCTCACAAAGGATCACCTTTATCGGTATTTACTGCAAAGACTTTATTTTCAGCAGACAGTTTAAGCAGTGTCGAATTTATGGCGATTCTCGGACAAAGTCGTACTGTGAAACAGTAGTAAACTGGGGAACAAACTGATGCAGCATATATACGTTTTGGTTCTACATCACCGTCCATGTATGTTCATTCTACATGTATTGGATTGACATCGAGCTATTAAATGGGGTGACGTCAATACCTTCTGATTTATGTGGTCAGGAGTATCTAAAGGTGGCCGAAAAAATACCAACACTTGACAGGGAGCTTACCAATCCAAGTGCCCCGTAAGCATAGTATTGTAAAGCTATGTTTGATTTTCAAGCAACTTAAATAATACGAATCAGAATATTTAACTTGATCACCTAAACTATCTAAATTGTGACACGTTGTGTGTATCGAAATACATTTTCCAAAACTAAAAGGTAATAAAGTGCAAAAAAACATCGTTACACTTAGTATAAATGCACTTGCTCGGGCAGGAACCGCCTAGTGTTTTCTGCCTCTACCACAACCAAGGAAACGTGAAGTTTTCTGCCTCTACCACAATAACATATCTTCTAGCACGTGCTAAAAATGACGTAAAACACCAATCAAACAAATCAAACTTACCGCAGAATAGTACCCCATAACAATGTGTCGGTAGCCTGGTTACATGTCGCGCAGTGTCTGTTCGCGTAGTTGGTCACATTCAACGCTTCAGTTACAGGTATCAAGTCTATCATGGACAAACCGTCTCCCGTGTACGGACGCTCACATAGTTCCTTAATTTCTGGTAGGGTTCCTGTCGGACAAGACGATATAAAGGTGTATATCTTCTTATCGTCATACGGAACTGACTCTCTTGGTAACGTTATGAACATAACTGCGGGACGACATGTAACGTTATCACGTGTGATATCGGATTCGTGTTCTTGTTTCCTTTGTATGTGTGGACAACAGGTGTTCTTCTTATGACATTCATTTGTATGCTCACAAGACATGCAGCACTTTTGAGAAGTCGGATTTAAATAAGTGGTGTTCCCCTCAGTTACACTTACAGTATAGAAATCCATATGTATAGAAGAACAGTATTTCAGCAGCTGGACTGTAAAGTCAACAAGCAATTCGTCAGATATCAGGTCTAAATAATAACTTGCGCCTAGCATATTGTTGGGTAACAGTCCTGTTTTGCCTGACACATTATTGTGTTCTGTTGCTTCTGTCATGTTGTCAGTTACGTGTTCTGTTGCGCCTGACATATTGTCAGTTACTTGTTTTGTTACGCCTGGAATATTTTCGGTTACGTGTTCTGTTACGCCTGGCATGTTGTCGGTTACGTGTTCTGTTCCTTGGTATGTTCCTCTCTTGTTCCGAGCACGGTCACCTTCTATCAATTTAGATTCAAGCCAAAACCGGGCATCTGTATAACCTTTAATTGGAACATCCTTAGATGTCTCGGGTTTATCAGAATCACGGATCGTGAGTTTTCTTTTATATTGTTTATCCTTTATATTTAAAAACAAAGTGATTTGAACATAGGAAGCAATAATACAATATAAAATCAATAGATTTAGAACCATTCCTAGAATCATTTTCATTCCAACGCGTCCGCTTCCACCGATTTCAATGAAATTATGACTTCAATCGTCGATTAAAAAAAGTACGGTCTTATAAGCAGTTTTTGTAGATTCTAGAACATTACAGTTAGTTATTACAAAGACACAAACAACTGCATATATAAAAAGTATATAACTGACTTCTTTTAACAGATGCTTTTAATAAAACAGCATGTACATGAACACGACTCTTGGCAACAAATGTAACATGTAATCTCTTCTCAGTATCTGGATAACATAAAGATTACTCGTGTGTGGCATTGTCTATCCGACTGTGCTTCTGATGAGTATTAAACTTATGTATGTCTTATATTTATACTAGTAAAATGTTATCATAACTTGGCGTCAGGGAGCAATATAAAATATATGCCTTTGTATTATAATATACGAGCGCTATAACTATACAAATGAGGACCGACTCGGTGTGTTGAAATATATATATATAGTATGGTTTGTAAAATTTCCTTCGATGAATTCCAATAAATGGAAGTTAGAGAGCGGTACTTACTGTTTATAATATGTGTATTTTATTAAAGTCTTTATAAAATACATGTAAGCGGTGTTGACATTGGTGTAAGGTTTCCTATTAGTTATAGCGTCAACGAATTAGCTGCATTTCATATGATCGGACTACACCTATTCCAACCAATTCCAACCAATCAGCTGGCAGGGAAATGTTATAGGGTAAATTCGGAGCTATTACACATAATCTCTTAATTCTGATTGGTTGACAAGGTAAACAAACCAAAAAATCTTGTTAAAAAATTAAACTTCAACTTTTGAAAAGTACTTATAAAGGTTAAATCATACATTTGTACAATATATTCATATTTTGTTGCATGATAAAAAAAGGTATATTTTACATTTTCCTCATGTTTATACATGCAAGTAGGTGAGTCAGCACCATCCAACCCAATGAGGTTTTTCAAAACATACTCAACGTATGGTTTTGTGTATGTATTTTGATAAAACTAAGATAGGTCTTTCTAAAACAAGTAAGCAAATGTATAGCTTCTTATATTAGGGAACTTAGTACAGAGCTATGAGCTATAATGTACGTCTATGGAAAATGAATTGGTGTAGTATGACTATATCTGACGTCAGTTAAACAACACACAAAGCTATGATTTCACGTACGAAATGGCGCGGAGTAGGTAAATTGACAATATTATATTGGAACTTAAAGCACTCCTGGAGAATCTGTACATTGCGAGAACAGTGCATAGTACGAAAGGTTGGATCAATGAAACTTATAAACAAACCTTGACGGTTTTTTATTGTTTGTGGCTTATCATGGAACTTCGACAATTTCAAACACAAAACTTATACTTGGAATAATAAAATTGTGTTATTTGTCTCTAGTTATTCCATTTTATTGTCATAATGTTTAGAAAAGTATGTATAATCACATTTGCGAAAAACAGTTACCAAACATGTGAAAGTCATATCAATATACAAGTGCCAAACACAATTCAACTAAAGCTATACGGTTTTAATTAAATGGGACCACCGTACAAGAAGTTAGGATCTACATCACTAGCTGTAGTACGAAAAACAGGGCTTCTGTGATACGAATATATGCTTGTGTAATAGCGATCTGAATTAAATGCACTACCCAGTGATCGCTGAGTGCAGATTCCACAGGAGTGTTAAGTAAAGTGAAACATAACCGTTTTATTGGGATGACAGTAGGGTAAGTGTGATATTTGGTGCACCCTAGAACCTGGTTTAAACCCCCAGCGCCTTTTTGCCACGGACGGTACCAAGGCGGTAGCCATTGTCAACCCTTTTGTGTTTGCGATGTCTTATTTGGCATTTGATTCATCTTTAAAATGTGTTCTTAGTTTCTGTGTGTGTTTGTGGTTGACTGTAATCCTTGAATGCTACTATGCCTGTTCCAGTTTTATATTTACTTTTGATATGTTTGACTTACTGAAATAACTGCGTAAATAAGCGATACACGGTAGAGCCTCGTAGCCTATCATTATATTCAACTTATTTATTAAAGTCAATAATACTCAGTTACCCAATGTATTATTAAATAACATGATCATTAACGCGCAATAGAAAATATTATGTTGCGAGGATATTATTAATATAAATCAATTATTTCAAATAACATGCGTTCTACAAACGTTATATTACCACTGTTTGTTTCATTTCAATAATTCAAATCACAAAAGCAAGACTTAGTAACTGTTGCACATATTAAAACATATATCAATATTTCAAACGGAAAATATAATAAACGTGACGGTTGTTATATGTCGTTTTAATATGTTTTAGAGGAACTCGTATAAAATGATTTATTTCTCTTTCCTATCGTTTCGTTCAAAGGAACATTTGATATGTGTTGGTAGAAGGAGATTATAATGATATTATAAATTCTGCTAGCAGAAATTAAGATTTTAAATTAGAAGAATTTTAAGAACTTATTGATGATGTGTTAAGAATGAATACAAAGGCTTCAACTGTATACTTATTAATGAAAACAAGAGACACACTAAGTTTGAATCTCTCTACTGGCTATGTGGGGCTACGTGGTGTTCATATGGGTTTATAACAGATAAAAACTCATTGAGTAAACATCGTTGACAGCTATTTAATAGAAATCAAATGAAAAGCAAAGCTTGCATGATCACAGAAACATTGCGCGGGTGGGTGGATTATAGGGTAAGAGTGACCAAGTACACAGTTCTGCCGTACACATATTTGTTTTATATTTCTGAATCAATTTTTAACAATAACCGAAAGAGACTTTCGTTAATTTCTTTCGTTTATTTCGTATCTTTATCAACAAAGACGTTTAAAAAGAAATAAGATAGTTTGTATATGTTTGGTACGTTTTCCTTTGATGAATGCAAAGCATTGACTCGTTTAATATAAAATAATTAAAGGGGCAGAGTTAAAAAAGCGTATGATAATGGAACATTATCTCTAACTTCCAATTAATGGAAGTTAGAGAACGGTATATATTCTGACAGGGTTTATTCTGACTTGGTCACTACGTACACTTGGGGTCACTACGTTAATATCGGGGACAAAAAAAACTGTAAAATCAATTAAGTAAACACTCGTTTTTAATAAATATATTTCTTTGTTAGTGTACACATAAAATCGATTCAAGCTAACCTGTAGCCTTTATTGCCTACTGAGCGTTCCAAGTCGGTAATCCTGTATTAACCACCCTTTCTGTTGCACTTTGTCTTTTTCATTGTATAATTAATTACATATTGCTACTTGTTTGTAGTACAGTGCGGACCTGCGATGTCATTGCGTGTGGACACTGTTGTTTCTATAGGACCATATATTTCCTTTTTTTTTCATTTTAATAGCATGGTATGAGAAAAATCCATTTATATAGTGTGTTTTTTTCCCAAATAATTCAACATAATTGGACCACATTTTTTCAACGTTGTGTCTATCATTAATTTCAGTTCGACTAATATGTTCCATATAATCTCTAGAATCATTTGAAGGAAGGTTTACACGCACACACATAGTGAAAACAAGTAAGAAAATTGAACAGGAAATGGAGCTTTCACAGAACACAGTAAACCAAAAAACACGCAAAAGGACAAACACGAACGGCAAGGTTAACAAAGAATAAAGGCATATGACGTCACAAACACAAAAAAGGTTGACAATAGAGCTACCGCCTTGGAACGGTCAGTGGTTGGGGTTTAAACCAGGTTCTAGGGTTTGCCAAACGTCACACTAACACTACTGTCCTCCTAATAAAACGGAACAGTGTACATGAAGAAATCCCCACCATGAACTATTCTCTAACCAACAAGGCAGCAGCATTAATAGGCAATATAACTAAAACACAAAGATGCTCGTGTATAAATAAATGAAAAAACAATAGCCTAGAAAGCCAAAAAGAAGGCAAAAGCCAGAACAACAAGAGAATAAACCATTGAGGGCACGACAAGACAAGATTGCAGACAAACATCAAACGTCACCCTCCTTTTGGGATTAGGTAGATGCCACCATAGGGTCCACAGCCTGTCCGATCATCGCACAATTAGATAGGAAAGCATAGAGGCGAACTGTAAATGGGTCCACCACCAAGCATGCATTGTTTTGCAAAATTATAGGGTCATAACCACTTTTGATAAACCTGTTAACTAGTTTAATAGAGATAGTATGAAAGTGATCATGACCAAAGATCTTACGAAGTTTGTAAATCACATCACCATAGAAGTCACTTTGCGATAGTCCTTGTCGCAGAAGAGTTCTTATATTACCTTTATATTTGGAAAGAAGATTGCGGTTACGATAATAAAATTGTGCAAACGTTTACGAAGTTTATGGTAACGGTAGCAATGATGTAGTAGTTTTTTTAGTTATACAAATATTACGAATATTAAAGTCCTCAACTCGTGTATAAGCTCTAGAAAAACGAATAAGGTGAGACACATAAACCCCATAAGAAATATAAAAAGATCGGACAGGGAAAGTAGCATTCAAGGAGGTCAGTCAACCACAAAACACAGAAACAAACACGCAAACAAACAAACAAGAAGGCAAAAGCAATAATAAATACAAACGACATCACAAACACAAAAAGGTTGACAATAGGGCTACCGCCTTGGAACGGTCAGTGGCAAAGTAGGCCACTTGGGGTTTAAACCGGTTCTAGGGTGCACCAAACCTCACACTTACCCTACTGTCATCCCATTAAAACAGGACAGTGTAAATAAAGAAATTCCCGCCATGATCTAATCTCTAACCAACAATGCAGCATCAATAGGCAATATAAGTAAAACACAAATATGCTCGTGTAAATATAATATAAAAAAACAATAGCCTAGAAAGCCACAATGAAGGTATTCAATGACTTGGCAGAAGCCAGAGCAACAAGAGAATAAACCATTAAGGGCACGACAAGGAAGATCATAGACAAACATCAAACGCCACCGTCCCAATGGACTTTAGGTAGGCGTCATCATAGGGTCCATAGCCTGTCCGGTCATCGTACAATTAAAGAGGAAAGCATAGTGGCGAACTGTAAAAGGGTCCACCACCAAGCATGCAGTACGTTGCAAAATGATAGGGTCATAACATCTTTTGATACACTTTTTAACAAGTTTAACAAAGATAGTATGAAAGTGATCATGACCAAGAATCTTACGAAGTTTATAAATCACATCACCATAGAAGTCTGGTTGTGATATTCGCTGTCGCAGAAGAGTACGAAGTTTATAAATCACATAACCATAGAAGTCAGGTTGTGATATTCCCTGTAGCAGAAAAGTCCTTAAATTACTTCTATATTTGGAAAGAAGATCAGGGTTACGATAATGAAATTTTGCAAAGGTTTTACGAAGTTTATGGTAACGGTAACCCTGATTGAGTAGCTTTTTAGTTATACAAAGATTACGAATATTAAAGTCCTCAACTCGAGTATAAGCTCTTGAAAAACGAACAAGTTGAGATACATACACCCCATAAGAAGTTGCTCGGGGAACATCCCCATCCAAGTGGGGATAATTAACAATGTCAAAATTAAAATCATCTCTCTTGTCATAGATTTTGCTAATTATTTCACCATTTTCAATCGAGAGATCTAAATCAAGAAAATAAGCGTTATTATCGGATATTTTGACTTTGTTAAGCTGAAGTGTTTTAGGATAAATATTAATATACATAGTTGGACAGAAAGGGTTGTCAATGGTCAATATGTCATCCAGATACCGAGAGGTGTCAATAAAGGCTTCAATAACATCTGCCTGGGTATCTGGTGAAAGACTCAACATGAAATCCCTTTCATAGCAAAATAAAAACAAATCTGCGACAAGTGGTGCACAGTTCGTACCCATAGGGATACCAACAATTAAGTTGCTCGGGGAACATCCTCATTTAAATGAGGATAATTAATCAAAATTAAAATCATCTCTCTCGACATAGAGTTTGCTAATATTTTCACCATTTTCAATAAAGAGGTGTAAAAAAAGAGTATGATAATGGACCTTTGGAAACGGCCGAGCACGACACATACGACATATTGCAGTCTCGGTTTGATTGAGACTGTTCATGAGCGGTAGTGAAATATGCTAGCTACCGCTCACGCCCTCTAGCCCCGGGTTGAGCAGAACTCAATATTCATAAAATCAATAGTAAACCATCCCGAAGATGGCATGCATACGGCGGTGGACATGGAGTTATTTGCGTCCCCATGTCGTACGGCGTATGGTCCCAGTATCTAATATAATTAAATGCCCCGAAGAGCGAAATAAACATAATGGAACCTAGTTAGGAGCAGCGGTTATGTAAGTCGAGAAAAGAAGCGTTAATATCATAAATATTAGATATGTTAAGTTGAAGTACTTCAGGATATATATTATTAATCATAGTAGAAAATAAAGTGTTGTCAATGTTCAATAAGTCATCTAGATATCCAGAGGTGTCATTAAAGTCTTCAATAACATCTGCCTGGGTATCTAGCCAAAGACTCAACAAGTGTATGCCCCGAAGAGCGAAATAAACAAAAAGGAATTGAGTTGGGAGCAGCGGACATGAAGCCTGCATATATATGTAAATTGGGGTTTCTGTTGTAATTTTTTTTTACCTCGAATTGCAGCAGAACGACCTCAAAATAAACACATATATAATAAATCACCATGAAATGGTGATTTTACTTGATTTATTAAAACTTTTTTAAAATAGGTGTAGTGAAGATTGCAAGTTTAATTTTTTTTAAATAAATCATCATGAAATGGTGATTTTAGTTGATTTATTAAAACTTTTTCAAAATGGGGGTAGTGAAGATTGCAAGTTTAATTTTTTTTATAAGTTATCAAAATTATAAAATGTTTATTTAATACAAAACAAATTTGTCGATTTGTTATCAAAATTACATTCAATTAACAATTTTCTGACCTTGAATACAAAGGTGGTGGATCGTACTCATACACATTACTAAAACAATTTATTACACACTTTTTAGACTTTTTTGTAAGGTTGCCATTGCTTCTTTTCTCTCCTGCTCTACTAGTTCTTTTTTTTGAGCTTCACTTATTTTAGCCTTTTTTTGTTTGGTGTCTTCTTTTAAACTATACTATTTATCTAACTCATCTAAAATCATCTTAAACTCTTGATCAGATATTTGTGCATCACTCAACGCTTTTGATATTAACTGCTTTATACTATTTAACTTAGCCTCTGCCAAAGTTTTTATTTCATGATGTTTTTGAGCTTTTGCATTAAGCTTGCGTCTGATAAAATTAACACAAACACCTGTAGCTCCACATATTATTGCTGCTATTTCCAAAGGTAACAAAACTGGAATAACAAATCCAATCCCAGCCATAATAACACCTGCAGATATCAAGGTAGTGTCAATTCCATCTGTAATATTAATACCACGTTTATATTTTTTATAAAGTGACTGACGTATATCTCGTTCTGTAATTAACTTTTTTTCAATTTCTGAAATCTTTTGTAATCTATAATTTTGTCCGTCTTCCACTGGCAACTCAGGATATAAACTTGGTGCTGTCGGTTGCTTCATTTTTTATTAATAAATAAAAAATTAAATTAATTCAATTAATAATGATGCCACCGTATTTACAGCAACCGGACAGGATTTCAAGCAACGTGATTTGTTACTTCAAGACTCCTCATGGTATTATTAACCAGGCGGTGGGGTAAGAGTTCCAAACAAACCTATAATTGTTGTTACGAGCACTGCGGCATAAATAGTAATATAATAACAAATAATGTTGACCACTTGTAGTCTTCAAAGATATCCCGTTCCCTAACACACTTGTAAACATAATCCCATACTTCCTCTAACGCTACAGGTTCAAACTCTTTTGGCTCCGATTCCATGTCTGGTTCTTGTTCTTCCATTTTTTTTATCATATAATTATAACATTATATTTTTTAAAAAAAATAGTTCAAAGACTAAATTTTTAATATTAAATTATTAAACACATCGTTTAAGGGCAAGCTCTCAATACCCAGTACACTAATTATCATACTGTTATACAATTTTGTATATAATATATTTTTTGTTGATACAAAAATCAAGCCAGCTCGTAGAATTAAATTAAACTAATTCAATTAATAATGATGCCACCGTATTTACAGCTGTAGCGTTAGCAACCTTGCATACAAAGTTAACAACAGAACCAGCGCCAATCTCTAAAGGTTCATCAAAGTTATCATGATTGCGTGGAATGATGTGAAGCGTTATACCATAATTTGGTTGTTCAACACCATTGACAGAAACTATTACAGTTACGTCACCAACTAATCGTTCACATGCTAAACCTATTCCCATAATCCGTCCACGGCGTGTCATTACATGTCCCACATTTTTTTCTGCCCCGCCGTTACCAAATGAGAGTATTCTGTTTGATACAAGTGGACCCTTAGCCTCTGCAAATATTGTTATAATCCCGTATTTAAGATTATCAACTCTATCTCTCAAATGATTAAACTGGCTAACAAAAGGCACAATTCGTCTATATAAATCTTGAACATTATTTATCAAAGCCTCTAAGTCTTCTGTTTTTTTAGTGCTTGGTGGTCCAAATATACTCATTGTTTTTTTATAAAAATATATTTTTTAAATAATTTCTAAAACACAACTCATAGGCAAACCGCTATTAAATATCTTGTTACCATACTCATCTCTGACTTCTATTGTGAATTCAGAAATTGCCCCATTCATAAGACAGTGATATTCAGGATAAAAACTTGTATATACTATATCTCCGAACTTCTTATTTACTACAGGCACAACACCTATAATAGTGCTTGGTGCACCATTGAAATAATTACTACTCGTATTAACTTGTTTCAGATGAACATATAGCTGTTTGTAAGGAGCTAAATCCATTGGGTAATTTCCTATATTAGTACCTGTTAACCATTTTCTGTCCTTGAATCCCAGCATTTTTGAAAGACCGCTTGACACTCGTGTTTCTATTGGCGTATGTATAATTACGAGGCCAGCTTGGACAATATTGTCCAGAATAATCTTTTCATTTAGCTTTTTAAACCTTTCTACCAAGTCTTGAAAGTTAAAAAGTCCATTAGGGAAATGATATATTTTATCTGGGTTTCTTGTCTTTATGGTTTCATTAATAATATTATACCAACCGATAGTGTATGTAAAACTTTGTAATCCAACGCGCTTAGTTCCATCTCTATTATCGATATACTGTTGTAAGTTAATAGAGTTGTCCATGTTTGAAATTGTATGAAACATTTTTTTTTAATATATATATATAAAAACACAAATAAAAATGATTTCTAAAGAATTCAAATATAACCCAGATGCTCACTATTCAAATACTTTCAGCAAGAAAGTGATAGATATAATAAATCAAAACATAGTCATTACATCAGACGGTAAATACTTTAAAGCATCATTTTCCAATGTCTTTGAAAAATACAAACTTCCATACGTCAAATCAGATGCTATAGTCCAACGCTGGGGAACAGATTGGATGTTATTTTGGCAGAATCAGTTAAACTTTGCTATTTGGTGTGCGACCACTGGATGCGGCATTGATTTCAACAATCATCTTAAAGCTGATACTTTGGTTGGTTCGTTATTTCGATTTCATGTCTATTACCAAGTCAGAAGAATATTATTTGAGATGAGTGTAGCAATGCCGCAAGACTCAAATTGGAATGCGTTTAATAACACATATAACCGAAACGCATACGAGAGAATATGCAAGGAGTTTAACGTTGATTTATATTCAGACTGGAGACAGAAACAAAGCTATAATAATGGTCTAGGAACAATTTATAATTACTGGACAAATATTGGTTATCATCCTTTGGTAAATACTGTATACGACAACAAAACGATGAGTTTTACAGTCTATGAGAGTGATAAAACATATCACATTGATTACATTGCACAAGGATCTGAGGCTGACAACAGCTGGTCTACTTTTATACTAGATAATTCATCTGGATTTACAAGAGCTGGAGTAGAAAGAATCAATGACAGCATAAGAACATACTGCTGGGCAATCCTTGGCTCACAATCACAAACAAGAACAGGTATACTTGGAACTGGGACAGCATTTGATGCACAGAAACAATTTTTAGCAAATGTAGAGGACGCAATAAATAGCCCCATCGACTTGCCCAGTCAAATTTCAAGATATGAAAACACCTTAAAATATGCAAGAAGTAAAGTAAATTTTGTCTATGGAAGTGGATTGTACATGTCTCCAAGTGACATGGAATTAAGAATCGGAATAATACAAGACTATAATAATGAAATTGTAATAGCAACCGATGCACAAGCATTAGGATTGAATAATGATGTAAATGTAAAACCAGTGCCACCAAAAAATATTCAACCTTTTCAAGGCACCACAACAAAGAAATTTTTACCAGAACATTCTGACTTTGATAAATCATCAATACATAAAATTGTGGAACATAACCCACCAGAAATACAAAAAATAGCGATTGAACATGAAGATAACAAAACAACCATAATTGTTGGTACTATAGTAATAGGTCTTGCTGCATTACCCATTTACGAGATTTACTAAACCACTCTTTGGCTGCCACATATAACAACCCGGAAACAAACACAAGCAAAGCCCATAAATTGTTACCAAGCCAATTAATAACATTACCTGTTGCAGATAAAAGCCATGATACTTTTGCACCAATAACTCCTGGAAGTGCTGCAGCAGCTTTACCAGCTTGGTTGGCAAGAAGTTTACCAAGATTAAATAGTTGTTTTTTTATCCAATCTTTTACACTTGATGGATCAGGTTTTGGAGTTGGAGTTGGAGTTGGAGCAGCACTTGATGTGGGAATAATAGAATTAATTATCACCCCAAGAATCATACCAAACGCAGTCAAAATACTAACAATAGTAATACCTTGCTCCCTAAACAAGGTTTTGATCCTCTCACCAAGTGTTGTTTTCTCGTTTAACATTTTGTTTATTGTTTCTTTTATCCTGCTTACTTGGTTACGAAAAGCTTTTCTGTTTTCATTGATGACATCCATTCTTGCACCTCTTTCAACTTCAAGGTCTTTGATGCGATCGCTAATTCTTTTTATCTGGAATTCATCATTATCAGTCTTAGCTTGTTCTAACTTTTGTTTTTCTCTTGTTATGTCTTTATCAAGTTGTGTGAGTTTTGCCACGTTATTGGTAAGTTCTTCCTTGACAGTTTTCATTGCTTTTACTATTCCATCCATTTCACGCTTGTCTATATTTGTTTGTATTGAAAGATTAGCACTTTCTATTGACTGTGCTGTGTCACTCACAATATTTGATAAATCTTGTAATGGAATAGCATCCACATTATCTGGTAAATCGTTTCTTGTGCTTTCCAACGCTTGCCGAGCTTTTTGTGATACTTTTGTTCTACTGTCATACTCCGGCAAATTCAAAAATTGTCTTACCGCCATTGTTCCCCCAGAGCCAACAACCCTGTTATATTCACCTACCAAAGAACCAAGAGCAAGAAATGTAAAAGAACCTTGCTTGGCAGTTATTCTTATTTCTTTATCACCAAACAACCGCCAGTATAATGTTTCACCATCAGATGATACTTTAAACTGGTCATAATCCATTTTATCCGGCGTCATTTTATATCGTTTTCCTATTTCATCATAAAAGGATTTTACAAGATTTTCTTTGAGTGCTTCAAGTTGGGATTCTTTCAGCCTTCCTCCAAGTTCAGCAAGATGGTCGCTTTGATTAAGAAGACTTCTTAGAACAGGCTCATCAGGCACCATTGGTAAATCATCATCATAATATTCATCATAATCATCTGGATCGTATGTAGTATTCTCATATTCGAATCCTCCTTCAGCCATTGTTTATTTTATTTAATTTTAAAAAATATATTTAAAAAATAAAAACAATGTCGGCTTACGGAAACAAACTCAGCCCTCATAGAAAACTAAGAGAACCTCATGGTGCCAAAGGCATCCGCACTAGTGTAGTAATAACTAATAATCCATCAACAATAGACCAAAACCAGCAACTGCTTGTGAGATTTCCAAATCTAAGTACTAATGATGTGATAGTTCCAAGTACTGCTCGTCTTGCCTTTGAAATAGAACTTAAAAGCAGAACAGACGCCAACGCTACTCTATTTCAAAATCTGGGTAGAACAATTGTGAAAAAAATGACAATAAGAATAAGTGGCAATGAAGTCATGTCAATAGATGACAGTGATATATATCATTGTTATGTAGATTTATGGAAAAGCCCTACCGAAAGATTAAACATAGCTAACCAAGGTATTGGTAAACCAAACATGCTAAAACATAGAGTTAGCGCGGGAGATGCTTCCTCAGACACCGGAGATGAAGCTATAGCAGCAGCTTATGGAAATAGATTTTGTATTCCACTGGACTTTGAAATGTTAGAAAGTCATATGCCATTTTATAAAGCGGGGCTTGGTGATAGGTTAGAATATGAATTAACGTTTAACGATTATAACAAAGTTATCAAAAGCGCTGATGCTGATGCATCTTATGTAATAAAAAATATCTGCTTGGAATTTGATACAGTTAGTGATGTTGAATTAGCCAGACAAATAAGACAGCAAATCAATGGTAAGATGTCATTTATGTATAATCGTATCTTGCGACATAGAAAAATAATAGCAAACAAATCTGATACTCTTTGGAACATCAACATTAATGTACCAGCACGGAGCATGAAAGGTATTTTAATGCTGTTTGAAGACCCAGAAAGAACAAGCACAGAAACCTATTACAACCCAAAGATTGAAAAAGTTGAAATGACAATAGAGGGAGTACCAAATCAGTTGTATAGTCAGGGCATGAAGGCATATCAACATTGGGATGAAATTAACAAATATTTTGCTTTAACATCAAAAAGAAACAAAGAGACAGAAATAGCAGCGAGGGACTTAAACTTTACCAGTGTTTCTCTTGAGACCTATCTGACAAAATCATATGCTTTGTGGCTTGACCTTAGAACATGTGAGGACAATTTATTACACGGCAGTGGAAGAAGAATAGAAAACGGCAGTGAAGGCATAACGATACTAATAAATAAAAAAGCAGATGCAGATCAAACTTTAAATATTTATATATATATAATACAAGATGCGCAAATCAATTTCGAAGATGGAAGATTCAAAGAAGCAGGATACTAGTTTGCAACAAAAATATCCTAAATATTCACACAGTGCCATTATTTGTGGTCAGACAGGCTGTGGTAAAACAGAGTTTGTTCTTGACATACTTGAACAAGAGTATGTTGGGTTTTTGAACATATAATTATATTGTGTCCAACCATACAGTGGAACGAGGCTTATACAAATAGATCCTGGATAGGAGATGTGAGAGACCCGAGAGATAAAAAAATAATAATTATTGACGATTGCTCAGCCACAAAAGAATTAACAAAGAAAAAAGATATGTTATCAGAGTTGGCATTCTCTGGTCGCCACGCCAAACAATCAGTGTGGGTTATTTCACAGAGATATAATTCTGTATTGAAAGATTTGAGAGAGCAAGCAAAATGGTTGTGTATATTTTACACTAAGGACAGAGATAGTTATGAAAATTGTTTGAGAGAAAATGAGGTTATTTCAACGCTGGAAGAGAGAACCAGAATAAGAAAAGCTTTAGCAAAGACTAAATATTCCAAGTTGATATTGAGGACTGACCAACCAACTGGTTATTGGGTTGAATAATTTATTTTATAATTTTTTGCAAAAGCCACATGTTATGCGCATGTATTTTACATTAACGGCTGTACGAATTCTTTTAAGCAGCTGTGCACAGCCGTTAATGTGATCACCTGGTTTCAATTAGGCAATCTGCGCTTGCGCTCATCTCACAATCCATTTAACTTTTCAATGGGCTGGCTCATTCCATAGACATCACCAGAACTCTATTTGACATATCTCTACCGAAACGAAACGCAGAGATACACCTAAAGTTTGGCAAGGTCTGTTACCAGCAAACACATATCAGGGAAGAAGTCTTTAGCAGCTGCACCCCAATATTAGTTTGCTAGTAACGGAACTACACAGATACCATCTACTAAGCGCCACAATTGTGAGACTACAACAAGTTAGCAAATAACTGTCATTTTCACCAGGTAACCAACACTTACCATCATATAACCGATAGATAATATAACTCGATCTTCTATATATACTATATCACCGACCGCTTGACTTTAAAAAGGGGTTTTAAATTTGCATAAATTTAAATTATCATAGTTAGTAATTCTAATTAGCATTGTGCTGCAATACCATCATATAAATTAGTTGTGTTGGTATTAATAGCGTTGACATTTGCTTTAATAGTTTGTAAAAGTACTTTTAAATATTAATTAAAACAAAAAAGTGTCACAAAACGTAAACGGTTGTGTGTATGATACGGTGTATAAATAGACGGTGTATAAATAGACGTTTATAAATGGTCATGTGACATAGTAAAATAAAAAGAGTTACTTCCCTTGAAAAAAAAAAGAGTTACTTCCCTTGAAAAAAAAGAAGAGTAATTTCCCTTGAAAATTAAAATTACCTCCCCTGAAAGATCAGGGTTACCTCCCCTGAAAAAATAGTTACATCCCTGGAATGAAAAGAGTTGGTTATTGGGTTGAATAATTTTTTTAAAAATACAATCTAGAGTGTCCCATATAACCCATACACTCAATGCACTAACCAATATCGGTACAACATCACTACTCATGTTTTCCGGGGTTTGTAAAACATACCCTCTTGGCTCGCATATAAAATATTCTACGCCATCCTTTGTCACAGAAATTACAGGCGTTTCCTGTGCACCTTTTTCGTACGTTTGTAAAAAATCACTTTCTGAAACACATATACAACATTTTACGTCATCTCTTGTCATAACATCCAGTGCTGTTTTATTTTTGTTATAATCACTATTCTCACCGTTTGTTATTTTCAAATCCATTTTTTCTTATATAATATTTTTTTTATTATTACAAAATATATTTTTTTACAACTGTTGCTAATAGTAATACTAACAGCAAAGTAGCAATGTTAATAGCAATACTGACCATGACTATAGTATTGCTAATAGCATTGCTCATAGCAAAGTAGCAATGTTAATAGCAATGCTTGCAGCAAATTAATAATGTTAATAGAAAAAATAGTAATGTTAATAACAATGCTATTAACAATACTAACAATTACTAGTTGCATGAATATCGCTGCTAGTTGTTTTGTATTTTATATTTATTTCAAGATAAAAAATAAGATTAATAATATAAAAATGAATGCGGAAGAACTATTACAAAATATATCGGAACAGACGGAACCAGATGAATCAAAGCAACAAGAAACAAAAAAAGAAAGATTATCAGCCATAGTGGCTGGCGGTGGTAGTCGTCAATATTTGGGTAAAGACATACAACTCACAAACATAGATGGCATGCCACCGGATGAAATTAACAAACTTTACTGCAGATATGAAGAAAGGCTTGGGGCAAGCATGACTAAAACTTTAGGCAATTCTTTTATTAACTTGTATGTGATGGGAGTATCAAACTATTTTAATGTAACCAATCCACCAAAGCTGATAGAAGATTTGGAGGAAGACCCATTTATTAATCATGCTTTGACAAGCGCTTGTTGTGAGTTGTATTACAGGTATGGAATGTGCTTAGCACCATTTACAGCAATACTGACAACTGTTAGACATATTGATTTTAATAAAAATAAAATTATAGATAATATAAATGGAGAACCAAGAGAGTGAAGTTATACCTGTTGTTACACAACCTGTTGAGCAACAAAAAGTAAAAAATCCAAAAAGAATAGAAGCTGGAAAAAAAGGAGCAGCGGCAAGAAAGGCAAAGCGTTTGTTTCAGGATGCAAATCAAGATGCTGAAAATCAAAATGCTGCAAATCAAATAACAAAAATAACAATAGGTGAAGAAGAACCAGAAAAATCAAAATAAACGTATGCAAAAATTATATTCCACCGTGTCTGGTTTTATTAGGCATTGCTGGGTTGGGTTTGTATATTTATAACAAGAAATCTGCTACGCAACCTGTAGCTGTGCAACCTGTTCATGTTGCACCAAAAGACCCGTTTGATTTTTAATAATTTAATTTAAAAAAATAATCATATAAAAAAAATGGCAGCAAGTATTGACGGAAAACAAATTGTAAATATGATGTATCATGCAGGAGTGGAAACACTTCTAACTGTTGGATATTCTGAAATTGGAAGAAAAATACTAAAAAGACCAGCCCCTAAAGTGGATTTTAATATGGTAGATGTTGGGATGCTGTCTGTGGATATAATGTTAGCAATGGCTACAAAGGATATGCTGATTAAGCAAGGTATTATTCCTGCAGATATTATGAAATAATTTTAAAAAATATATATATAAAAAAATGGCAAGTGCAGTAGCAGTGATGATAGGTGGCGCATTAACAAATGCATTGGCGTTTAGTGGTTCAAATTATTTCTTTTCAAAAATGGGAAGTCATTCAGATGAGGAAAGACAAAGGCATGACAAAGCAGTGGAACAATTAAACGCAGCACAAGCGGAGTGGAATAAAAAAAGAACAGAGAGATTAGATTTTATTAATAAGCAACTGCAAAAAGAACATCATGCAGAGCAGACTTTTGATGATGTAGACCAAGCTATGAAACAGTATTATTATACAACTGACAAACATTTGCTTTTGGAACCGGAGCCCAAGTTGAGTGATTTTTATACACCATCTCCGGATCAACAGAATAGAGAAATTACGTTTATTGTGGTGGGCATGGCTGCAACTGGATTTGTGGCGTACAAATTGAGTTCATAAAAAAAAAATTAGTTTAAAACTATAATTACTTTAGACTTTTTTGGATTTGGAATGACTAAGTTTACTTTGAAAAGACTAAGTCATATGCATGATACCTATTTTTGTTGTTGTTCTTGCATGGTTTCAATCCAAGTGGTCGAATATAATATGGTGGTTTAGCACTCTTCTCTAATTTATTTTTGAGATGATCAGGCGCCCATACTTCACCATTGTCTAATAATGTCAATACCATGGATGGACCATATTCGGTATCTACTATTTTCGTATCTGTAATTTTGTATATTTTATTTAGTTCCTAGTCTGTCCATTTCTTTGTGCTATTTTGATATTGCTCTTCAAGCAGTTCATCAAATTGTGCAGTTGTGATTTCCATTTTTTCTTTATAGTTATATAAAGTTTATTCTTTAGTAGAAAAAAATGGAAACGATTTATTACAGCCCAAAAGGATTTTGGAGAGGTTACACAGCAGTTAAAAAATTAGCAAAAGAGGCTGGTGTCAGTGAAAAAAAGGCATTAGAATTTTTAAAGAAACAAGCTGTGTGGCAAATTTATTTACCTGCGCCAAAGAAAATAGTTAGACCCAGGTTTGATGTTTCTACTAATAATGGAGTGCATCAAGCTGATTTGTTATTTTTACCGCATGATACTTTTGGGATTGGTCGTGGACGCAAGACATATAAATATGCGTTGACTGTGGTTGATATTGCAAGTAGATACAAAGAAGCAGAGCCACTAACTTCCAAGGATAGTAAAGAAGTTGCTAAAGCATTTGAAAATATATACAGTCGACATTTGAAATATCCAAAATTATTACAAGTGGATCCAGGCAGAGAATTTATGGGTGCAGTATCACAGTTGATGTCAAAACACAAAGTAAATATCAGACGAGGTAGAACAGAAATACACAGAGACCAAGCTTTAGTGGAAAGATTTAACAGAACATTAGATGAAAGATTGTTTGGTTATCAGTATGCTAAGGAAATAGATTCGCAAAAACGTAATAGAGAATGGGTAAAGAGATTACCAGAAGTTGTTAAAGCTATAAATTTGGAGACAAAAAAGCCTCCTCCTGTTGAAACAAAAATATTAAAAGATGATCCTATCTGTATGAATGCAAGTGTAAGATATTTATATCAACCCGGGGAACAAGAAGGTGGGAGACGCAGAGCAACTGATCCAATGTGGAGTGTAGATATTCACAAGATTAAAAGTTATATGGTGACGCAAGGTATAAGAGTTTATTATTTGAAAGCACCAGCGCCACAGAGAGGATTTGTCAAAGAAGAATTACTTATTGTTCCTGCTGATACTCAAATTCATAAGTTTTTATAGAAACCATGTGCATCAGTTGTAATTCCATCTTCTCGGATGTATCTTTTTGAGTAAAATGGTGATACTGTAACTTTGTTTACTGGTATGTTATATATTTGATGTTTTATTGATCGCATCATATTCATTTCATGGGTGTATTTTTTCTTGTTAAATAGTGCATCCTTGTAGTTTTCAAAATTTATTTGTTTTTTGACTACATAAGTTTTTACACCCTTTGCTTTTTTAATAAGTTGTTCATCCGCTCTCAAAATAGAATATAGCTTGGGTCTTAATCCAACATACTCAGCTATAGCAACACCAGCACATTCGTCTTTCATTTTACCCAATACTTTTTTGTTTGTATCATCATGCATTGGGTGATCTTGAGGATAATCACTCAAGTCATACTCATCTTTCATTTCAGCCATGTCTTTGTATGCATCATCTGTTCTGATGTATACAAGCAAGCTGTCAGTATCTGTGTATAATAAAATACAGTTATCTCCATACCTTTTTTTCAAAGTATTATAATACCAATCATACATCCTATACTTTGATAAATCCAATACTGCCATTCCAACATAAATTGGTTTGTTTAATGTTAATTTTGTTTTGTTCACATGTATTGCTGACAATTCATCTGAAAATTTTATACGCCTGTTAAAGTTGGGTTTGGCTATTATTTTTCTTATCTTTTCATTTTCAGTGCCGTCAGTTCTGACTAGTTTTATATCAGTCCGCTTGCGTAGATTTTCCATTGTTTTGCCAAACACAGAGTTGTTCATAAGCTTGTAAAAATCTTTTTCAAATTGTGATTTAGCTTTTTTCCTAAGTTCTGTGGTTAAACGAATATATGATTCCATCCATGGCTTTTCATTGAATTCTATTACTCTGTGTACTTTCTTTAGTTTCATACCCAAAGATAAATACAGTTCCAGGTTTTTGTGATGTATCACATATTTTTCTTTGTCCATAAGATTGGGAACTAGTTGTTCTGTATTTATCATGCTATTATTTTCCAACAGATCTGTCTGGTATTCAGACAACCATTCTTTTTTTACTGCAAATCTTTCCGGTGCAAGCGGATAGTCATTGTGAGCTTCATGGAGTTCTTTAGGATATTCCAAATCCACTTCTGCAAAATATCCTTTTCCTTCTTTTGACTCTGGCAACTTTCCTGATTCCCCCCACTTAAAGCCAGAATATGGAAGTGGCTGTCTCATTGCCCATCCATAAAGATTATTTGCATCAAAATACATTAAGTAGCTGTTTCCCTCGTTAGGGTTATAATCAGCTACATGTGGATTGTTTGCTTTGGCATATCGTATTGATACCGTACTAATTCCACCACGCATACCTTTTTCTATAAATAAGTGCATGTCAATGTCTGTCAAAAGTTCCAATTCTATTCCTGAATGTTTAAGTAAAGCATCCCAAGATAATCCAGGTGCTGTATAGTAATGTAAAGCATCAAGTTTGTATGCACTCATACATGTTTTTCTAAAAGTTTGAAATACATCTGCTAACAGAGTTACATCAGTTTTTAGATATAAATCATGATAGTCTCCAAGAGTTTTACAGTTAAACTCTTTCCATATTTTTTGAGCGTATTCGTAATCTTCGAAACTTATACTTTCATCTGAGAGACTACTGTAAAACTTTTCTATAGGCGGTAATTGTGTTTCCTTAAATCTTTCCATACTGTCCATATATTCGTATGGCTAAATACCTTTTCGTAAAAGTAAATCTGTTTGTTCCCTAAACTGATTTTTGGTAATTTTAAAATCAGATTTGTCTGTTGCTTTAACCAATTTTTCCAGAGACGAAGCCATAAACTGATTGCTATCCAAAAATCTAAGTTCTCCGGCACTAAATGAAATATACTTTTCAGCGTTGTTCGGAATGCATGTAATATTACCTGTCATTTTATGTATTTTTTGCATTATAAGATGACTATCATATCCTTTGAGGTTGTGAAATATAACAGGAATAATTGTTTTATTTGGTTTTATTTTTAGTTTTAGGTTGCAGTTTTTATGTGCATATATATGTAAATTGGGGTTTCTGTTGTAATTTTTTTTTTACCTCGAATTGCAGCAGAACGACCCCAAAATAAACACATATATAATAAATCACCATGAAATGGTGATTTTACTTGATTTATTAAAACTTTTTTAAAATAGGGGTAGTGAAGATTGCAAGTTTAATTTTTTTTAAATAAATCATCATGAAATGGTGATTTTACTTGATTTATTAAAACTTTTTCAAAATGGGGGTAGTGAAGATTGCAAGTTTAATTTTTTTTTATAAGTTATCAAAATTATAAAATGTTTATTTAATACAAAACAAATTTGTCGATTTGTTATTAAAATTACATATAAATTAACAATTTTCTGACCTTGAATACAAAGGTGGTGGATCGTACTCATACACATTACTAAAACAATTTATTACACACTTTTTAGACTTTTTTGTAAGGTTGCCATTGCTTCCTTTCTTCCCTGCTCTACTAGTTCTTTTTTTTGAGCTTCACTTATTTCAGCCTTTTTTTGTTTGGTGTCTTCTTTTAAACTATAATATTTATCTAACTCATCTAAAATCATCTTAAACTCTTGATCAGATATTTGTGCATCACTCAACGCTTTTGATATTAACTGCTTTATACTATTTAACTTAGCCTCTGCCAAAGTTTTTATTTCGTGATGTTTTTGAGCTTTTACATTAAGCTTGCGTCTGATAAAATTAACGCAAACACCTGCAGCTCCACATACTATTGCTGCTATTTCTAAAGGTAACAAAACTGGAATAACAAATCCAATCCCAGCCATAATAACACCTGCAGATATCAAGGTAGTGTCAATTCCATCTGTAATATTAATACCACGTTTATATTTTTTATAAAGTGACTGACGTATATCTCGTTCTGTAATTAACTTTTTTTCAATTTCTGAAATCTTTTGTAATCTATAATTTTGTCCGTCTTCCACTGGCAACTCAGGATATAAACTTGGTGCTGTCGGTTGCTTCATTTTTTATTAATAAATACAAAATTAAATTAATTCAATTAATAATGATGCCACCGTATTTACAGCAACCGGACAGGATTTCAAGCAACGTGATTTGTTACTTCAAGACTCCTCATGGTAATATTAACCAGGCGGTGGGGTAAGAGTTCCAAACAAACCTATAATTGTTGTTACGAGCACTGCGGCATAAATAGTAATATAATAACAGATAATGTTGACACTTGTAGTCTTCAAAGATATCCCGTTCCCTAACACACTTGTAATCATAATCCCATACTTCCTCTAACGCTACAGGTTCATACTCTTCTGGCTCCGATTCCATGTCTGGTTCTTGTTCTTCCATTTTTTTTATCATATAATTATAACATTATATTTTTAAAAAAAAAAAAGTTCAAAGACTAAATTTTTAATATTAAATTATTAAACACATCGTTTAAGGGCAAGCTCTCAATACCCAGTACACTAATTATCATACTGTTATACAATTTTGTATATAATATATTTTTTGTTGATACAAAAATCAAGCCAGCTCGTAGAATTAAATTAAATTAATTCAATTAATAATGATGCCACCGTATTTACAGCTGTAGCGTTAGCAACCTTGCATACAAAGTTAACAACAGAACCAGCGCCAATCTCTAAAGGTTCATCAAAGTTATCATGATTGCGTGGAATGATGTGAAGCGTTATACCATAATTTGGTTGTTCAACACCATTGACAGAAACAATTACAGTTACGTCACCAACTAATCGTTCACATGCTAAACCTATTCCCATAATCCGTCCACGGCGTGTCATTACATGTCCCACATTTTTTTCTGCCCCGCCGTTACCAAATGAGAGTATTCTGTTTGATACAAGTGGACCCTTAGCCTCTGCAAATATTGTTATAATCCCGTATTTAAGATTATCAACTCTATCTCTCAAATGATTAAACTGGCTAACAAAAGGCACAATTCGTCTATATAAATCTTGAACATTATTTATCAAAGCCTCTAAGTCTTCTGTTTTTTTAGTGCTTGGTGGTCCAAATATACTCATTGTTTTTTTATAAAAATATATTTTTTAAATAATTTCTAAAACACAACTCATAGGCAAACCGCTATTAAATATCTTGTTACCATACTCATCTCTGACTTCTATTGTGAATTCAGAAATTGCCCCATTCATAAGACAGTGATATTCAGGATAAAAACTTGTATATACTATATCTCCGAACTTCTTATTTACTACAGGCACAACACCTATAATAGTGCTTGGTGCACCATTGAAATAATTACTACTCGTATTAACTTGTTTCAGATGAACATATAGCTGTTTGTAAGGAGCTAAATCCATTGGGTAATTTCCTATATTAGTACCTGTTAACCATTTTCTGTCCTTGAATCCCAGCATTTTTGAAAGACCGCTTGACACTCGTGTTTCTATTGGCGTATCAGTACAGGAGCAGACAAGTCATTTCACGTGCCTGAACCGCATAACTCAAACATAAATAATTGGGGTTGGAGGCAACGTAGTTCCCATTTTGCAAGCACGTGCAGATGCGCGGATTTTATAGTACTCTGTTTAGAAACACTAGTTTAAAGCTTATACTAGATGGCAAAGAAAACAAATCATATCAGAAGTCAGTTATTATGTCGGAGATTTATAAAACAATCGTGTTGACAGGTTTTATTGAGATATCATAGTCGGAAATCGCGGTACAAATGCGAAGATCGAAAAAAACTAGTTTTTGTTTTCTTCGAAATTGCCAATGTTTCAAAACGGGTACAAAAATTGTATATTCTTAAATATTGTTGAAATTGACAGGAGTCGAAGATCATTACCTGATCTACCTTTTTTGAAAATTTCTTATTTTTTCGTGAATATACATTTTGCGTGCCCGTTTTGAAAGTTGGTACCTGCATTTCACTCTTTCAGAGGCTATTCAAAATGGCGGCGACACAGAAAAACACCCAGCCCAGGGCCAGTCAGTCGCAGGCCACAAACCCACTACTCCCTGGACAAATTGACATCATATGGTCAATACACAGTCACAGAAACTAAATATTGTGAATTGAACTGAACGTTTATAAATAGCTAAGGAATGTGCTAAAATGGCTCACACACATTCAAAGGTCAATTAATGCTGATCCGTGTACATACACAGACAGATCGTTTACACATACGGCCCGATTGACGGTGACCGATGGATTATTTCAATTTATTTGCACAGAAGTAGAATTAAAACAGTGTTACAATCACGATCGTATACAATTCCAAGTTTTGCATGAGTGCGTAATTTACAAAATACAAACAAATAGATCTATTACAGTAGACAATGTAGAGAATTAAAATTGAAAAGTGGAACACAGTTACACACCAGCAAATGCCTAAAATGGGTCATGGCATTGTCTGCACTGTAGCCTTTGTAAGTAAATACACTTTTAATTTCTGTATGACAAGTGTTTAACGTTGAAACATGTAAAACGGTGGTGGTTGATATATATTAACTTAATTCTGATAATTTTTTAGAACACATGAGTGATGAATAATTGATGAAAATGTAAGCCTTGAAAATCTACTATTTGTTCATGAATGCCACCTGTGACTTACATTTTGGACAGTATCATCTTCTGGAAAGCACCACTTTCAATTCCAGTTGTGTTTTAAGTAAAATGTTATGGAATGCTGACATTGTTAGCATTGAGAAAGTTGGACAGAGTTATTAATATTAAAAACAAATGAAACAATATCATATATGACTTGTTTTTTTCAGGTCTGCTAAGACTAAGTAAGCTAGAGGCAGTGTGCAGTATTACCATAGCCAGATTCAAGTCAAATTTCCCAGTCTCACAGTATAACTACATCAAGAGCCTTGTATTAGCCAGTATGTAGGTAAGCGCAGCTTCAAAAAATCTATGAATTTATCAATGTTTGTTCTTTGCAAAATATGTGGCATTGTGCACCAGTCCTGCACCACAGACATATTAATAATTTGTTATTAGGTCTGTGCCTGCACTTAGTCTCAGACTTTTTATACTAAAAATAAAAATGGTGTTTTACAGCACATCGACACATAAATAGGTCATATTGTGCTTAGTACATATGTAAAATTAAACAAACAAAATAAAAAGGTCCCTGTATTACATCTAAATTATTAAACTTAACCAAGACCCCGACTTAACATAATGTGCTGGCATGGCCCAGCAATAGCATGGTGGATGATAGCAATCTGGAGCTTCCGGTTCAAGTCACACATGCACCACTGAGTTTCGTCTATGGTTTCGGGCAATACATCTTCCCTCAGTCTTGTTTGTTTCTCAGCCTCTTTTGTTTGATTGGGTTTGAAACTGGGGAGTCTATCCTCCAAGCACGATAAACAACCATAGAAATTATTAATATATACATTAGTAAGAGTAAGACAGGTTCTCGAATTCCTATGTGTCATTTGGGGCGGCTCTAAATAAGGTATACCGGTAATAAATGTGTTGATTTAGCAGAAAACGATTATTTTTAATTTATTGTACATGTAAAAAAAGTTCTATAATCACTATTCATTTACATATTTCAGTTCTACAACTTGTTACCTATTTAAGTTGAAACAAAATATCATGTATGTCATTTTTATTTTCAGAGCCTGGAGTCCTGAGATGCTGGGAGTTAGCTGAAAATAGTTAGTGATGTCCCAATATATATGGGAGGATTTTATTGAAACAAGTAGTCACATATAACTTTTTACAACATTAACAACAGAATCAGAAATACTTAAACGAACAAGAATAGTATATAATAACAAGATGGTGTACAATAATTTTTTTTTTTATGAATCATGAATCAGCAATACCTCATACGGACAGTACTAGCATCAACTTCAAGAAAAATATGTCTAGTAAGAGGATCACCAGTTCAGCCAGCACAATATCATATCAACATGCATATCCGACTGTAGACACAAGGTGGATCGTTGGCGACATTAACTGGATAGTTCATTGGAGTGGCTCAAAATAAGGGCTAATATGAAAATATAAATGTGTTTCTGTTAATCTGACCGGCCGTGCCCAATTTATTTATTGGATTAAAATGTTTTCTGAATTTTATTGGATTATATAAAAGTTTGTGGAATAACAGATGGCAGGAGGTGTATATTACCGGTTATACCCAGAAGAAAACTTCAAAAGTGAGTGGTCTTCCTCACCAAAAAATTAACAAACAGATACATGTATATATATATAACCCCACATATGTTCAAATTGGCTTGCACCATATAAACAATTACATATTAAAGGGACATGCAGCAATCTTCTTTTTTTTAAACTCCAAAATGTTATAACTTATAATTTAAATATATGCAAGCGGGTGTAAAGTGAAAATAAATTACATTTTAATGCTTGATAAAAACTTGATAAATGCTGTGTGTCCCTTTAATAAATAAAAACAATTATTGTATGATGCAATTTAATTTTTTATGTAATACCCTTTATATTTGGGATGTTTTGATGTAAATATTTGAAATAAAATGTTTTAAATCAAATAAATAATTCATTTTGATATCTGACTTGTTACATATTTTTTACTTAGTCATGAAAGATAATATTTAAGGCCTTAATATGTACCTTAAATGTTTATTGTTTACCATTGAAAGGTGAGGCGGCATATGGTGTTAGTTATCTGTGCGTCTATATCCTTCCACAGTTTTTAACCAATCTTTTCGAAACTTTACATGATCTTTATCTATGATGTCTAGAGGAGCATATCGATTTTGCATCAAAATAAAATTTATTTATGAATATATATTCTTGCATAGTTTGCATCAAAATAAAATTTATTTATGAATATATATTCTTGCATAGTACAATTTTCCACGGATTGTTTTCAGTGCGTTCATTCAAGTCCCATGGACATATTGAGTTGAGATGTTCGGTTGGCATTTTATATTTGTATACATTCTCATCTTCACCTCTCACCGCTGCGGGTTCAATTCCCACTGGGAGCTCAACTTGTAGGTGAGAAAGTGTCGATTCTTACAGATAGCAGTAAGTACACAGTACTGGTTCTACCCAGGAAATATGGCCTAAAATGTGCTATAATGACATAAAACACAATTCAACTTTAAAAATATAAAGTAAAAGAAATGGCCTTCTTTATTTTCCTTCGATGCTATCAGTATAAGTATTACGACAGTGTTTCTGTCTGATAAAAAATTCATCTTAGGTTTCAACCGACAAATGGTCTATATTTAAACTAATACAAGTAAGATGGGGCCCTCAAACCCTTTTATGTGTGGGTGATATATTCCACGGTTGATTCATGATACTAGCATGGGACAGCTATAGTACATATGACAGTGCTGAGTGCAGTTGCGGATGAATTGAATTGAATATTTAACGGCTCATCAACACAGTACAGGTTATTTAGAGCCGCCTCAGAGAGAGGGGAAGGATACATAGGAATCCGGGAACCGTGCACTACCCTTATTATCGAACAGATTCTTATGGTTCTTTAACATGCTCGGATGATAGACCTATAAGCGGGACCACCCTGTTTACGTCCCCATCCGACGGATGAGGCTAAGGGAATGTGTCTTGCCCAAGAACACACCGACAAAACTCAGTGGCACCACCTCCGGTTACAAATCCGCTGCGCTACTGACCGCGCAAAGTTGCGGATGACAATTAGACACTGGACAGTCTAGTCAAAAACACAGCAACACATATATTATCTGAATATGTTTAAGAATGTACTGTATGCTTGGAAGAGCTTTCAAAAACAAACTAGCTTTCATGATTTTAGTTGGGGTGGGATGGGGATGGGGCGCATCCTTTTAAATCTCAGTTCAGATGCCCTCCCCCTCCTTCTCTCCATCCCAACTCCCATCTTGAACAGTAGCGATTGTTACGTAAACTTTCCACATATGAGAGGGTGCCCAATACTACCCGCTCCATCGAATACGCGCCTGCAGTTCTTGCGAGGTCAGTCGAGTCAAAATTACAGTTAAATCAAACAATTCGTATTTTCGTGTACTTTTGATAAAGAAATAACATGCTTTTCGTGATATGCAGCAAAATTCATGTAATGTGTGAGCTAAAACAACAATTCAAGTATCTCCTCGTACTTTATTTAACAAAAAACACACGGTTGTTGTCATTTTAATCGTATTCTAAGATGGTATATTTTAGAGTTATCGCCCCTCGCTTCGACATTTTACAAGGCGGGTCTGAATTTATCACGCAGTAGAGCTTCTAAAAAAAAAGTCGGTACAGACGAAAATCACGAAACCTAAAGGGGAAATGAAATTTCATGATCAAAAATTGTCACAATTTTCCAAATTATGCGTTTTAAAAAATTCAAAATGGCGGACATTTTTTTTTTTTTGACGTTGCCGAAAGTTGACGTACTACTTTTCGTTGTCAAGCGTGGTTGCGATATTTGAAAGATGTAGGAAAATATCAAGGCTGCTCCCCTACTGTATGTATAATTACGAGGCCACCTTGGACAATATTTTCCAGAATAATCTTTTCATTTAGCTTTTTAAACCTTTCTACCAAGTCTTGAAAGTTAAAAAGTCCATTTGGGAAATGATATATTTTATCTGGGTTTCTTGTCTTTATGGTTTCATTAATAATATTATACCAACCGATAGTGTATGTAAAACTTTTTAATCCAACGCGCTTAGTTCCATCTCTATTATCGATATACTGTTGTAAGTTAATAGAGTTGTCTATGTTTGAAATTGTATGAAACATTTTTTTTTTAATATATATATATAAAAACACAAATAAAAATGATTTCTAAAAAATTTCAATATAACCCGGATGCTCAATATTCAAATACTTTTAGCAAGAAAGTGATAGATATAATAAATCAAAACATAGTCATTACATCAGACGGTAAAGGCTTTAAAGGGAGTACATCAGGATTTTTCTAGAAATATCTTAAATTATAAAAAAAATCCAATTCATGATAAAACACTAATATCCATCAAAATTTGATGTTCGAACCATATTGTTAAGGTTTAAACTTCGAATACACCATATAGCTAGGACGGAATCGGGCATAAAATGCTGAAATTAACCCTGGTGCGTAACCTAGGATAGCACGTATTACTGTACAGAATGAATTTCCTTGTAACTAAAGGGTAATTTTTAGGATCATTTGTTATGTTTAGGCGCTTTAAAATAGAAAAAATCATTATTTGTCAATTTTAAATCGGACCCCTAGACCCCTTTGAAAAGCCTGATGTACTCCCTTTAAAGCATCATTTCACAATGTCTTTGAAAAATATAAACTCCCGTACGTCAAATCAGATGCTATAGTCCAACGCTGGGGAACAGATTGGATGTTATTTTGGCAGAATCAGTTAAACTTTGCTATTTGGTGTGCGACCACTGGCTGTGGTATTGATTTCAACAACCATCTAAAAGCTGATACTCTGGTTGGTTCGTTATTTCGATTTCATGTCTATTACCAAGTCAGAAGAATATTATTTGAGATGAGTGTAGCAATGCCGCAAGACTCAAATTGGAATGCGTTTAATAACACATATAACCGAAACGCATACGAGAGAATATGCAAGGAGTTTAACGTTGATTTATATTTAGACTGGAGACAGAAACAAAGCCATAATAATGGTCTAGGAACAATTTATAATTACTGGACAAATATTGGTTATCATCCTTTGGTAAATACTGTATACGACAACAAAACGATGAGTTTTACAATCTATGAGAGTGATAAAACATATCACATTGATTACATTGCACAAGGATCTGAGGCTGACAACAGCTGGTCTACTTTTATACTAGATAATTCATCTGGATTTACAAGAGCTGGAGTAGAAAGAATCAATGACAGCATAAGAACATACTGCTGGGCAATCCTTGGCTCACAATCACAAACAAGAACAGATATACTTGGAACTGGGACAGCATTTGATGCACAGAAACAATTTTTAGCAAATGTAGAGGACGCAATAAATAGCCCCATCGACTTGCCCAGTCAAATTTCAAGATATGAAAACACCTTAAAATATGCAAGAAGTAAAGTAAATTGTGTCTATGGAAGTGGATTGTACATGTCTCCAAGTGACATGGAATTAAGAATCGGAATAATACAAGACTATAATAATGAAATTGTAATAGCAACCGATGCACAAGCATTAGGATTGAATAATGATGTAAATGTAAAACCAGTGCCACCAAAAAATATTCAACCTTTTCAAGGCACCACAACAAAGAAATTTTTACCAGAACATTCTGACTTTGATAAATCATCAATACATAAAATTGTGGAACATAACCCACCAGAAATACAAAAAATAGCGATTGAACATGAAGATAACAAAACAACCATAATTGTTGGTACTATAGTAATAGGTCTTGCTGCATTACTCATTTACGAGATTTACTAAACCACTCTTTGGCTGCCACATATAACAACCCGGAAACAAACACAAGCAAAGCCCATAAATTGTTACCAAGCAATTAATAACATTACCTGTTGCAGATAAAAGCCATGATACTATTGCACCAATAACTCCTGGAAGTGCTGCAGCAGCTTTACCAGCTAGGTTGGCAAGAAGTTTACCAAGATTAAATAGTTGTTTTTTTATCCAATCTTTTACACTTGATGGATCAGGCTTTGGGGTTGGAGTTGGAGTTGGAGCAGCACTTGATGTGGGAATAAAAGAATTAATTATCACCCCAAGAATCATACCAAACGCAGTCAAAATACTAACAATAGTAATACCTTGCTCCCTAAACAAGGTTTTAATCCTCTCACCAAGAGTTGTATCCTCGTTTAACATTTTGTTTATTGTTTCTTTTATCCTGCTTACTTGGTTACGAAAAGCTTCTCTGTTTTCATTGATGACATCCATTCTTGCACCTCTTTCAACTTCAAGGTCTTTGATGCGATCGCTAATTCTTTTTATCTGGAATTCATCATTATCAGTCTTAGCTTGTTCTAACTTTTGTTTTTCTCTTGTTATGTCTTTATCAAGTTGTGTGAGTTTTGCCACGTTATTGGTAAGTTCTTCCTTGACAGTTGTCATTGCTTTTACTATTCCATCCATTTCACGCTTGTCTATATTTGTTTGTATTGAAAGATTAGCACTTTCTATTGACTGTGCTGTGTCACTCACAATATTTGATAAATCTTGTAATGGAATAGCATCCACATTATCTGGTAAATCGTTTCTTGTGCTTTCCAACGCTTGCCGAGCTTTTTGTGATACTTTTGTTCTACTGTCATACTCCGGCAAATTCAAAAATTGTCTTACCGCCATTGTTCCCCCAGAGCCAACAACCCTGTTATATTCACCTACCAAAGAACCAAGAGCAAGAAATGTAAAAGAACCTTGCTTGGCAGTTATTCTTATTTCTTTATCACCAAACAACCGCCAGTATAATGTTTTACCATCAGATGATACTTTAAACTGGTCATAATCCATTTTATCCGGCGTCATTTTATATCGTTTTCCTATTTCATCATAAAAGGATTTTACAAGATTTTCTTTGAGTGCTTCAAGTTGGGATTCTTTCAGCCTTCCTCCAAGTTCAGCAAGATGGTCGCTTTGATTAAGAAGACTTCTTAGAACAGGCTCATCAGGCACCATTGGTAAATCATCATCATAATATTCATCATAATCATCTGGATCGTATGTAGGATTCTCATATTCGAATCCTCCTTCAGCCATTGTTTATTTTATTTAATTTTAAAAAATATATTTAAAAAATAAAAACAATGTCGGCTTACGGAAACAAACTCAGCCCTCATAGCAAACTAAGAGAACCTCATGGTGCCAAAGGCATCCGCACTAGTGTAGTAATAACTAATAATCCATCAACAATAGACCAAAACCAGCAACTGCTTGTGAGATTTCCAAATCTAAGTACTAATGATGTGATAGTTCCAAGTACTGCTCGTCTTGCCTTTGAAATAGAACTTAAAAGCAGAACAGACGCCAACGCTACTCTATTTCAAAATCTGGGTAGAACAATTGTGAAAAAAATGACAATAAGAATAAGTGGCAATGAAGTCATGTCAATAGATGACAGTGATATATATCATTGTTATGTAGATTTATGGAAAAACCCTACCGAAAGATTAAACATAGCTTACCAAGGTATTGGTAAACCAAACATGCTAAAACATAGAGTTAGCGCGGGAGATGCTTCCTCAGACACCGGAGATGAAGCTATAGCAGCAGCTTATGGAAATAGATTTTGTATTCCACTGGACTTTGAAATGTTAGAAAGTCATATGCCATTTTATCAAGCGGGGCTTGGTGATAGGTTAGAATATGAATTAACGTTTAACGATTATAACAAAGTTATCAAAAGCGCTGATGCTGATGCATCTTATGTAATAAAAAATATCTGCTTGGAATTTGATACAGTTAGTGATGTTGAATTAGCCAGACAAATAAGACAGCAAATCAATGGTAAGATGTCATTTATGTATGATCGTATCTTGGGACATAGAAAAATAATAGCAAACAAATCTGATACTCTTTGGAACATCAACATTAATGTACCAGCACGGAGCATGAAAGGTATTTTAATGCTGTTTGAAGACCCAGAAAGAACAAGCACAGAAACCTATTACAACCCAAAGATTGAAAAGGTTGAAATGACAATAGAGGGAGTACCAAATCAGTTGTATAGTCAGGGTATGAAGGCATATCAACATTGGGATGAAATTAACAAATATTTTGCCTTGACATCAAAAAGAAACAAAGAGACAGAAATAGTAGCAAGAGACTTAAACTTTACCAGTGTTTCTCTTGAGAGCTATCTGACAAAATCATATGCTTTGTGGCTTGACCTTAGAACATGTAATGACAATTTATTACACGGCAGTGGAAGAAGAATAGAAAACGGCAGTGAAGGCATAACGATATTAATAAATAAAAAAGCAGATGCAGATCAAACTTTAAATATTTATATATATATAATACAAGATGCGCAAATCAATTTCGAAGATGGAAGATTCAAAGAAGCAGGATACTAGTTTGCAACAAAAATATCCTAAATATTCACACAGTGCCATTATTTGTGGTCAGACAGGCTGTGGTAAAACAAAGTTTGTTCTTGACATACTTGAAAAAGAGTATGTTGGAGTTTTTGAACATATAATTATATTGTGTCCAACCATACAGTGGAACGAGGCTTATAAAAATAGATCCTGGATAGGAGATGTGAGAAACCCGAGAGATAAAAAAATAATAATTGTCAATCCTGTTAGCAACGGTAAAGAAATGTTACAAGAACTGTTGCGTTTCTTTTTCAAACAATATGCTGGTCAGCCCACATTATACATTATTGACGATTGCTCAGCCACAAAAGAATTAACAAAGAAAAAAGATATGTTATCAGAGTTGGCATTCTCTGGTCGCCACGCCAAACAATCAGTGTGGGTTATTTCACAGAGATATAATTCTGTGTTGAAAGATTTGAGAGAGCAAGCAAAATGGTTGTGTATATTTTACACCAAAGACAGAGATAGTTATGAAAATTGTTTGAGAGAAAATGATGTTATTTCAACGCTGGAAGAGAGAACCAGAATAAGAAAAGCTTTAGCAAAGACTAAATATTCCAAGTTGATATTGAGGACTGACCAACCAACTGGTTATTGGGTTGAATAATTTATTTTATAATTTTTTGCAAAAGCCACATGTTATGCGCATGTATTTTACATTAACGGCTGTACGAATTCTTTTAAGCAGCTGTGCACAGCCGTTAATGTGATCACCTGGTTTCAATTAGGCAATCTGCGCTTGCGCTCATCTCACAATCCATTTAACTTTGCAATGGGCTGGCTCATTCCATAGACATCACCAGAACTCTATTTGACATATCTCTACCGAAACTAAACGCAGAGATACACCTAAAGTTTGGCAAGGTCTGTTACCAGCAAACACATATCAGGGAAGAATTCTTTAGCAGCTGCACCCCAATATTAGTTTGCTAGTAACGGAACTACACAGATACCATCTACTAAGCGCCAGAATTGTGAGACTACAACAAGTTAGCAAATAACTGTCATTTTCACCAGGTAACCAACACTTACCAACATATAACCGATAGATAATATAACTCGATCTTCTATATATACTATATCACCGACCGATTGACTTTAAAAAGGGGTTTTAAATTTGCATAAATTTAAATTATCATAGTCAGTAATTCTAAATAGCATTGTGCTGCAATACAATCTGATAAATTAGTTGTGTTGGTATTAATAGCGTTGACATTTGCTTTAATAGTTTGTAAAAGTACTTTAAATATTAATTAAAACAAAAAAGTGTCACAAAACGTAAACGGTTGTGTGTATGATACGGTGTATAAATAGACGGTGTATAAATAGACGTTTATAAACGGTCATGTGACATAGTAAAATAAAAAGAGTTACTTCCCTTGGAAAAAAAAAGAGTTACTTCCCTTGAAAAAAAAAAGAAGAGTTATTTCCCTTGAAAATTAAAATTACCTCCCCTGAAAGATCAGGGTTACCTCCCCTGAAAAAATAGTTACATCCCTGGAATGAAAAGAGTTGGTTATTGGGTTGAATAATTTTTTTTAAAAATACAATCTAGAGTGTCCCATATAACCCATACACTCAATGCACTAACCAATATCGGTACAACATCACTACTCATGTTTTCCGGGGCTTGTAAAACATACCCTCTTGGCTCACATATAAAATATTCTACGCCATCCATTGTCACAGAAATTACAGGCGTTTCCTGTGCACCTTTTTCGTACGTTTGTAAAAAATCACTTTCTGAAACACATATACAACATTTTACGTCATCTCTTGTCATAACATCCAGTGCTATTTTATTTTTGTTATAATCACTAATCTCACCGTCTGTTATTTTCAAATCCATTTTTTTCTTATATAATATTTTTTTATTATTACAAAATATATTTATTTTACGCAGGTATAATACCTTTTTTTACAACTGTTGCTAATAGTAATACTAACAGCAAAGTAGCAATGTTAATAGCAATACTGACCATAAATATAGTATTGCTAATAGCATTGCTCATAGCAAATTAGTAATGTTAATAGCAATGCTTGCAGCAAATTAATAATGTTAATAGAAAAAATAGTAATGTTAATAACAATGCTATTAACAATACTAACAATTACTAGTTGCATGAATATAGCTGCTAGTTGTTTTGTATTTTATATTTATTTCAAGATAAAAAATAAGATTAATAATATAAAAATGAATGCGGAAGAACTATTACAAAATATATCGGAACAGACGGAACCAGATGAATCAAAGCAACAAGAAACAAAAAAAGAAAGATTATCAGCCATAGTGGCTGGCGGTGGTAGTCGTCAATATTTGGGTAAAGACATACAACTCACAAACATAGATGGCATGCCACCGGATGAAATTAACAAACTTTACTGCAGATATGAAGCAAGGCTTGGGGCAAGCATGACTAAAACTTTAGGCAATTCTTTTATTAACTTGTATGTGATGGGAGTATCAAAATAGTTTAATGTAACCAATCCACCAAAGCTGATAGAAGATTTGGAGGAAGACCCATTTATTAATCATGCTTTGACAAGCGCTTGTTGTGAGTTGTATTACAGGTATGGAATGTGCTTAGCACCATTTACAGCAATACTGACAACTGTTAGACATATTGATTTTAATAAAAATAAAATTATAGATAAAATAAATGGAGAACCAAGAGAGTGAAGTTATACCTGTTGTTACACAACCTGTTGAGCAACAAAAAGTAAAAAATCCAAAAAGAATAGAAGCTGGAAAAAAAGTAGCAGCGGCAAGAAAGGCAAAGCGTTTGCTTCAGGATGCAAATCAAGATGCTGCAAATCAAAATGCTGCAAATCAAATAACAAAAATAACAATAGGTGAAGAAGAACCAGAAAAAATCAAAATAAACGTATACAAAAATTATATTCCACCGTGTCTGGTTTTATTAGGCATTGCTGGGTTGGGTTTGTATATTTATAACAAGAAATCTGCTATGCAACCTGTAGCTGTGCAACCTGTTCATGTTGCACCAAAAGACCCGTTTGATTTTTAATAATTTAATTTAAAAAAATAATCATATAAAAAAAATGGCAGCAAGTATTGACGGAAAACAAATTGTAAATATGATGTATCATGCAGGAGTGGAAACACTTCTAACTGTTGGATATTCTGAAATTGGCAGAAAAATACTAAAAAGACCAGCACCTAAAGTGGATTTTAATATGGTAGATTTTGGGATGCTGTCTGTGGATATATATAATGTTAGCAATGGCTACAAAGGATATGCTGATTAAGCAAGGTATTATTCCTGCAGATATTATGAAATAATTTTAAAAAATATATATATAAAAAAATGGCAAGTGCAGTAGCAATGATGATAGGTGGCGCATTAACAAATGCATTGGCGTTTAGTGGTTCAAATTATTTCTTTTCAAAAATGGGAAGTCATTCAGATGAGGAAAGACAAAGGCATGACAAAGCAGTGGAACAATTAAACGCAGCACAAGCGGAGTGGAATAAAAAAAGAACAGAGAGATTAGATTTTATTAATAAGCAACTGCAAAAAGAACATCATGCAGAGCAGACTTTTGATGATGTAGACCAAGCTATGAAACAGTATTATTATACAACTGGCAAACATTTGCTTTTGGAACCGGAGCCCAAGTTGAGTGATTTTTATACACCATCTCCGGATCAACAGAATAGAGAAATTACGTTTATTGTGGTGGGCATGGCTGCAACTGGATTTGTGGCGTACAAATTGAGTTCATAAAAAAAAAAAAAATAGTTTAAAACTATAATTACTTTAGACTTTTTTGGATTTGGAATGACTAAGTTTACTTTGAAAAGACTAAGTCATATGCATGATACCTATTTTTTTTGTTGTTCTTGCATGGTTTCAATCCAAGTGGTCGAATATAATATGGTGGTTTAGCACTCTTCTCTAATTTATTTTTGAGATGATCAGGCGCCCATACTTCACCATTGTCTAATAATGTCAATACCATGGATGGACCATATTCGGTATCTACTATTTTCGTATCTGTAATTTTGTATATTTTATTTAGTTCCAAGTCTGTCCATTTCTTTGTGCTATTTTGATATTGCTCTTCAAGCAGTTCATCAAATTGTGCAGTTGTGATTTCCATTTTTTCTTTATAGTTATATAAAGTTTATTCTTTAGCAGAAAAAAATGGAAAAGATTTATTACAGCCCAAAAGGATTTTGGAGAGGTTACACAGCAGTTAAAAAATTAGCAAAAGAGGCTGGTGTCAGTGAAAAAAAGGCATTAGAATTTTTAAAGAAACAAGCTGTGTGGCAAATTTATTTACCTGCGCCAAAGAAAAAAGTTAGACCCAGGTTTGATGTTTCTGCTAAAAATGGAGTGCATCAAGCTGATTTGTTATTTTTACCGCATGATACTTTTGGGATTGGTCGTGGACGCAAGACATATACATATGCGTTGACTGTGGTTGATATTGCAAGTAGATACAAAGAAGCAGAGCCACTAACTTCCAAGGATAGTAAAGAAGTTGCTAAAGCATTTGAAAATATATACAGTCGACATTTGAAATATCCAAAATTATTACAAGTGGATCCAGGCAGAGAATTTATGGGTGCAGTATCACAGTTGATGTCAAAACACAAAGTAAATATCAGACGAGGTAGAACAGAAATACACAGAGACCAAGCTTTAGTGGAAAGATTTAACAGAACATTAGCTGAAAGATTGTTTGGTTATCAGTATGCTAAGGAAATAGATTCGCAAAAACGTAATAGAGAATGGGTAAAGAGATTACCAGAAGTTATTAAAGCTATAAATTTGGAGACAAAAAAGCCTCCTCCTGTTGAAACAAAAATATTAAAAGATGATCGTATCTGTATGAATGCAAGTGTAAGATATTTATATCAACCCGGGGAACAGAAGGTGGGAGACGCAGAGCAACTGATCCAATGTGGAGTGTAGATATTCACAAGATTAAAAGTTATATGGTGACGCAAGGTATAAGAGTTTATTATTTGAAAGCACCAGCGCCACAGAGAGGATTTGTCAAAGAAGAATTACTTATTGTTCCTGCTGATACCCAAATTCATAAGTTTTTATAAAAGCCATGTGCATCAGTTGTAATTCCATCCTCTCGGATATATCTTTTTGAGTAAAATGGTGATACTGTAACTTTGTTTACTGTTATACCATATATTTGATGTTTTATTGATCGCATCATATTCATCTCATGGGTGTATTTTTTCTTGTTGAATAATGCATCTTTGTAGTTTTCAAAATTTATATGTTTTTTGACTACATAAGTTTTTACACCCTTTGCTTTTTTAATAATCTTCTCATCCGCTCTCAAAATAGAATATAGCTTGGGTCTTAATCCAACATACTCAGCTATAGCAACACCAGCACATTCGTCTTTCATTTTACCCAATACTTTTTTGTTTGTATTATCATGCATTGGGTGATCTTGAGGATAATCACTCAAGTCATACTCATCTTTCATTTCAGCCATGTCTTTGTATGCATCATCTGTTATGATAAGTACCAGCAAGCTGTCAGTGTCTGTGTATAATAAAATACATTTATCTCCGTACCTTTTCTTTAGGGTATTATAGTACCAATCATACATATGGTACTTTGATAAATCCAATACTGACATTCCAACATAAATTGGTTTGTTTAATGTTAATTTTGTTTTGTTCACATGTATTGCTGACAATTCATCTGAAAATTTTATACGCCTGTTAAAGTTGGGTTTGGCTATTATTTTTCTTATTTTTTCATTTTCAGAGCCGTCAGTTCTGACTAGTTTTATATCTGTCCGCTTGCGTAAATTTTCCATTGTTTTACCAAACACAGAGTTGTTCATAAGCTTGTAAAAATCTTTTTCAAATTGTGATTTAGCTTTTTTCCTAAGTTCTGTGTTTAAACGAATATATGATTCCATCCATGGCTTTTCATTGAATTATATTACTCTGTGTATTTTCTTTAGTTTCATACCCAAAGATAAATACAGTTCCAGGTTTTTGTGATGTAACACATATTTTTCTTTGTCCATAAGATTAGGAACTAGTTGTTCTGTATTTATCATGCTATTATTTTCTAACAGATCTGTCTGGTATTCAGACAACCATTCTTTTTTCACTGCTAATCTTTCCGGTGCAAGTGGATAGTCATTATGAGATTCATGAAGTTCTTTAGGATATTCCAAATCCACTTCTGCAAAATATCCTTTTCCTTCTTTTGACTCTGGCAAGGTTTCTGATTCCACCCACTTGAAGCCAGAATATGGAAGTGGTTGACTCATTGCCTTACCATAGAGGTTACAGGCATCAAAATACATTAAAAAGTTATTTTCCTCGTCAGGTTTATAACCATCAACAAGTGGATTATTTGCTTTGGCATATCGTTTTAATACCATACTAATTCCACCACGCATACCTTTGTCTATAAATAAGTACATATCAATATATGTCAAAAGTTCTAATTCTATTTTTGAATGTTTGAGTAAAGCATCCCAAGATAATCCAGGTGCTGTATAGTAATGTAAAGCATCAAGTTTGTATGCACTCATACATGTTTTTCTAAAAGTTTGAAACACATCTGCTAACAGAGTTACATCAGTTTTTAGATATAAATCATGATAGTCTCCAAGAGTTTTACAGTTAAACTCTTTCCATATTTTTTGAGCGTATTCGTAATCTTCGAAACTTATACTTTCATCTGAGAGACTACTGTAAAACTTTTCTATAGGCTGTAATTGTGTTTCCTTAAATCTTTCCATACTGTCCATATATTCGTATGGATAAACACCTTTTCGTAAAAGTAAATCTGTTTGTTCCCCAAACTGATTTTTGGTAATTTTGAAATCAGATTTGTCTGTTGCTTTAACCAATTTGTCCAAAGACGAAGCCATAAATTGGAAACTGTCTAAAAATCTAAGCTGGCCGGCACTAAATGAAATATACTTTTCAGCGTTGTTTGGAATGCATGTAATATTACCTGTCATTTTATGTATTTTTTGCATGATGAGATGACTATCATATCCTTTGAGGTTGTGAAATATAACAGGAATAATTGTTTTATTTGGTTTTATTTTTAGTTTTAGGTTGCAGTTTTTATGTGCTGCACCTCTGTATTCTCCTGTAAAATGACAGTGATCTCTTACTTTACAGTTTTTGCCACATTTCCTACCTATTTCATTTTCACATATCCAGCAGTGTGTTGCTTTTTCATAATCTTCCTCATTTTGTTGTGTCATAATTAAGGGTTTTGGGTGAGCAAATATTTTATTAATGTTGCTCTTCTCACATTCTAAGTGATTTAAAAACTTTTCAACAGTATCTTCACCTCTGTAAATAACAGGTTCTTCTGTTTTACCATCATATCTGACAACTTGATATCCAAATCCACAAGCTTCGTGCACACTTGTGATTTCAGATTTCTTTCCAAATTTAGTTGATTGTGGTTTGACTATACTTTCAAAATCAGCATATATTGCATAAGGCACAGACATTTGATTTTGATGATTTTTAAATTTAATGATTGTACCTTTTTTTGGCATTTCTATTCTGCAAGAATTTTTGTTAATACCATCACAGTCTTCTTTGTGTTTTGTAAGTAGTCCTTGTCCAGAATAGCCGTGAAGGCAACGATCGCAAAAGTAAGTTTGACCATGGTGTTTGTTTTGGTCCCAGAGTAGTCTATTCAAATTTTTAATCCAGCAATAGTGATATCTTGTTGTTAATGTTTTTGGTTCTTTAGAATAATCATCAGGGTTATAGTTGTCATCTATAATTCCTTCTTCATTATTTGGATCGTCTTCGTTTTCTGATTCAACTTCAGTGTCTTCAGATATTAAGATCAAATTAATTCGTTCAATATCTTTTGGTTGTTCTGATATTTTATATGGAAAAACAGATACCTTTTTATTTTTTCCTGTTATGGTATATGCATAAACATTAATAGCAAGGTTATTTAGTTTTTCTACTTTGGAAATTTGTGAAATTGGAGTGGGAAGTTCAATACCATCCATATTCAACTTACCCATGTGTTTGTTATAACTAGATATCCTAGTTGGATTATTTTTATTAGGCCACAAAGCAGAAACCAATGCCACTTCCAAGCACTTATTATCTTCATTATTAACATTAATTATTGCTTTTTTATCAGATACTACTTTAGGCAAAGGAATATATGAAGAACCTTTTAATGGTTCATACTTTGCAAAATTTAAGTAAAACGTAACACAGTGATCAATCTCCAATCCAGATGCTGTGTTTGTAAATCTTTCAAGGCTCTCTTGTATATAAGCAGATGATTCATCGTAAAACTCATTTATTTTTTCAGAGGTTAAAATTGCATTTTGTTCACTATGTAATACTGCTGTGATGTATTTTTTGGTATCACCATCATCTTTGAATAAATTTACAGTGAGACCTAATTGAAACTTTAATCCATCCATCTTTGTCAGCTCTTTGCTTATTTGTTTTGTAATAATGGATTTTTTATCACGAAATAGTTTTTGAGGGTCTTTGTATTTCCCGGCAGATATTTCGTATGCTTTAAAATAGCCACACATTGGTTTGTCAACCAGTTTTAATTCTTCTTTAGATGTTCTATCATTAAGCTCTTTCAATTCATTTATTACATTGTCTCGTGGTTTAGCATATTTCTGATTTTGCTCATCTTGTAATTTATCATATTTCTGCTTTTCTCGTTTACGTTGTTTCTTAGCTCGTCGTCTCTTGCGTAAATTTTCTAAGGTTTGAGAATTAACCTCTTTTAGAGTTTCCTTTGGAACTTCTTTAAGAGCATTTATACCGTTAGATAGTGTTTGCTTATCTATTACACCTGTATCAAACAGGCGTATTAAATTTTCTATAATCTCTTCAGTCTTTATTATTTCTTTTTGATATACTTATATTTTTTTTTATTTAATATAAAAAAATATATCAAAAAGAAACAATGGAAATTAATGTTTGCAAATTTCTTAAAATTGGATTACACAATCCGTGTAAAAATAAAACTACAAAAGATTCTAATTATTGTAGTTTGCATAAGTATAGATTAAAAACAAGTCATGTATTGCCGTGCTCAATATGTAAAAAAGGCACAAGAGCAAAAAATAAAATGTGTGCTGATTGTGGTGGAGTTTCAGTCAGAATAATGACACGTTATTGGAAATTTAAAGATTATAATGCTGAGTGCTTAAAATTTAGACGTATTGATGTTTAACCATATTGTATTACAAAAAAATATGTTGTAATTTTGATAACTTATAAAAAAAAAAAAAACTTGCAATCTTCACTACCCCCATTTTGAAAAAGTTTTAATAAATCAAGTAAAATCACCATTTCATGATGATTTATTTAAAAAAAATTAAACTTGCAATCTTCACTACCCCTATTTTAAAAAAGTTTTAATAAATCAAGTAAAATCACCATTTCATGGTGATTTATTATATATGTGTTTATTTTGGGGTCGTTCTGCTGCAATTCGAGGTAAAAAAAAATTACAACAGAAACCCCAATTTACATATATATTGTGCTGCACCTCTGTATTCTCCTGTAAAATGACAGTGGTCTCTTACTTTACAGTTCTTGCCACATTTCCTACCTATTTCATTTTCGCATATCCAGCAGTGTGTTGCTTTTTCATAGTCTTCCTCATTTTGTTGTGTCATAATTAAGGGTTTTGGGTGAGCAAATATTTTATTAATGTTGCTCTTCTCACATTCTAAGTGATTTAAAAACTTTTCAACAGTATCTTCACCTCTGTAAATAACAGGTTCTTCTGTTTTACCATCATATCTGACAACTTGATATCCAAATCCACAAGCTTCGTGCACACTTGTGATTTCAGATTTCTTTCCAAATTTAGTTGATTGTGGTTTGATTATACTTTCAAAATCAGCATATATTGCATAAGGCACAGGCATCTGATTTTGATGATTTTTAAATTTGATGATTGTACCTTTTTTTGGCATTTCTATTCTGCAAGAATTTTTGTTAATACCATCACAGTCTTCTTTGTGTTTTGTAAGTAGTCCTTGTCCAGAATAGCCGTGAAGGCAACGATCGCAAAAGTAAGTTTGACCATGGTGTTTGTTTTGGTCCCAGAGTAGTCTATTCAAATTTTTAATCCAGCAATAGTGATATTTTGTTGTTAATGTTTTTGGTTCTTTAGAATAATCATCAGGGTTATAGTTGTCATCTATAATTCCTTCTTCATTATTTGGATCGTCTTCGATTTCTGATTCGACTTCAGTGTCTTCAGATATTAAGATCAAATTAATTCGTTCAATATCTTTTGGTTGTTCTGATATTTTATATGGAAAAACAGATACCTTTTTATTTTTTCCTGTTATGATATATGCATAAACATTAATAGCAAGGTTATTTAGTTTTTCTACTTTGGAAATTTGTGAAATTGGAGTGGGAAGTTCAATACCATCCATATTCAACTTACCCATGTGTTTGTTATAACTAGATATCCTAGTTGGATTATTTTTATTAGGCCACAAAGCAGAAACCATTGCCACTTCCAAGCACTTATTATCTTCATTATTAACATTAATTATTGCTTTTTTATCAGATACTACTTTAGGCAAAGGAATATATGAAGAACCTTTTAATGGTTCATACTTTGCAAAATTTAAGTAAAACGTAACACAGTGATCAATCTCCAATCCAGATGCTGTGTTTGTAAATCTTTCAAGGCTCTCTTGTATATAAGCAGATGATTCATCGTAAAACTCATTTATTTGTTCAGAGGTTAAAATTGCATTTTGTTCACTATGTAATACTGCTGTGATGTATTTTTTGGTATCACCATCATCTTTGAATAAATTTACAGTGAGACCTAATTGAAACTTTAATCCATCCATCTTTGTCAGCTCTTTGGTTATTTGTTTTGTAATAATGGATTTTTTATCACGAAATAGTTTTTGAGGGTCTTTGTATTTCCCGGCAGATATTTCGTATGCTTTAAAATAGCCACACATTGGTTTGTCAACCAGTTTTAATTCTTCTTTAGATGTTCTATCATTAAGCTCTTTCAATTCATTTATTACATTGTCTCGTGATTTAGCATATTTCTGATTTTGCTCATCTTGTAATTCATCATATTTCTGCTTTTCTCGTTTACGTTGTTTCTTAGCACGTCGTCTCTTGCGTAAATTTTCTAATGTTTGAGAATTAACCTCTTTTAGAGTTTCCTTTGGAACTTCTTTAAGAGCATTTATACCGTTAGATAGTGTTTGCTTATCTATTACACCTGTATCAAACAGGCGTATTAAATTTTCTATAATCTCTTCAGTCTTCATTATTTCTTTTTGATATACTTATACTTTTTTTTTTATTTAATATAAAAAAATATATTAAAAACAAACAATGGAAATTAATGTTTGCAAATTTCTTAAAATTGGATTACACAATCCGTGTAAAAATAAAACTACAAAAGATTCTAATTATTGTAGTTTGCATAAGTATAGATTAAAAACAAGTCATGTATTGCCGTGCTCAATATGTAAAAAAGGTACAAGAGCAAAAAATAAAATTTGTGCTGATTGTGGTGGAGTTTCAGTCAGAATAATGACACGTTATTGGAAATTTAAAGATTATAATGCTGAGTGCTTAAAATTTAGACGTATTGATGTTTAACCATATTTTATTACAAAAAAATATGTTGTAATTTTGATAACTTATAAAAAAAATTAAACTTGCAATCTTCACTACCACCATTTTGAAAAAGTTTTAATAAATCAACTAAAATCACCATTTCATGATGATTTATTTAAAAAAAAATAAACTTGCAATCTTCACTACCCCTATTTTAAAAAAGTTTTAATAAATCAAGTAAAATCACCATTTCATGGTGATTTATTATATATGTGTTTATTTTGAGGTCGTTCTGCTGCAATTCGAGGTAAAAAAAAAATTACAACAGAAACCCCAATTTACATATATATCCTGCGTATCACAAGTAACAGCACAAGACTAAATTAAAAAGCTGACAACATATCCTATGAGTGGTTAAACAATGTCCAGAGCCTTTTATCGGCCGGAGTAGTGGAACCACCGAATCGAAATTAAGAAAACAAAAGAAATTGAAAATGTACCACCGATCACTAAGTATAAGTATCGGGCTCAGCGATCTCCAATTTGGACAGCTCAGTAAGAGTGCCTGGTTCCCAGCCAGGACTCGAACCCGGATTTCTTTACTCGAAAGAAAAGCATGCTTCCTTACACTACAGAGATGTTCCCACCAGCACAAACAGAGAGTAAAAGCAAATAATTGGCCAATTTTAATTTCAAATTAGGTTAAACATATTTTCCCATTTACTTCATACCGTATAGCTCTAGTTGAATTGTGTTTGGCACTTGTATATTGATATGACTTTCACATCACCCATACAGCTTTGGTAACTGTTTTTCGCAAATGTGATACTTTGATGATTTTATGCATACTTTTCTAAACAGTATGACAATAAAATGGACTAATTAGAGACAAATAACACAATTTTATGATTCCAAGTATAATTTTTGTGTTTGAAATTGTCGGAGTTCCATGATAAGCCACAAACAATAAAAACTGTCAAGGTTTGTTTATAAATTTCATTGATCCAACATTTCGTACTATGCACTGTTCTCGCTGTGTACAGATTCTCCAGGAGTGCTTTAAGTTCCAATATAATATTGTCAATTTACCTACACCGCGCCATTTCGTACGTGAAATCATACCTTTGTGTGTTGTTTAGCTGACGTCAGATATGGTCATACTACACCAATTCATTTTCCATAGACGTATATTATAGCTCTAAGCTCTGTACTGAGTTCCCTAATATAAGAAGCTATATTTTTGCGTACTTGTTTTAAAAGACCTATCTTATTTTTATCAACAAATATTCACAAACCATACGGTGAGTATGTTTTGAAAAAGTTGTTTGAATCGGATCGTGCTGACCCACCTACATGCATGTATAAACATGAAGGAAAACGTAAAATATACTTTTCTTTTTGATTATGCAACAAATTATGAATACATTGTACAAATATATGATTTAACATGTTATTTTTGTTGCCAAGATTCGTATTCATGTACATGCTGTTTTATTAAAAGCATCTGTTAAAAAATAGTCAGTTATATACTTTTTGTATATGCAATTGTTTGTGTTTTGTTAATAACTAACTGTATTGTCTAACTGTATTGTTCTAGAATCGACAAAAACTGCTTATAAGACAGTACTTTTTTAGATAGACTATTGAACTAATAATTTCATTGAAGTCGGTGGAAGCGGACGTGTTGGAATGAAAATGATTCGAGGAATTGATCTAAATCTATTGATTTGATTTTGTTTTGTTTTATTGCTTCCCATGTTCAAGTCTCTTTGTTTTTAACTATAAAGGATAAACAATATAAAAAAAAACACTCACGATCCGTGATTCTGATAAACCCGAGACAACTGATGATGTATATAATGAATGATACAAATGAATGTAGAAGAACACCTGTTGTCCACACATTCAAAGGAAACAAGAACACGAATCCGATATCACACGTAATAACGTTACATGTCATCCCGCAATTATGTTCGTAATGTTACTAAAATAGTCACTTCCGGATGAAGATAAGAAGGAATACACCTTTATATAGTCTTGTCCAACAGGAACCCTACCGGAACCTATCATCCACTGGGTCTTGACAGCTATGCGAACAGTCCCCGGGTAGTAGCAAAATAAATTCAGTTTTCCATTAGAAGACGCGTGGGCTTGTGAGATGTAAACAGGTATTCCTTTCTTTTTAAATGACCTGTTTTGTCTCGTTTGTGCAAAATACATCAAGCGGGGATCAGTGTGACGATACTGAAAATATCGATCGATTTGTTTATCGGACCAGTAAGGTACAAACAGACAAGTTATGTTTGAATAAATGAATTATATTTAGTAATAATATAAAAACGAGATAGTTAGAAAGAAAAGCTTGAAATAGACAGAAAAGAAATATCACGGAGCTTAGACAATCACTGAATCCTAGAGCATAATAATTTCAACTAGGAATTATCAACTCATATATCAAACACTGTATAATGCAATATCCCTTCTTATGTTTAGTCCATCTATGTAATGTTTAATTGTTGTAGATGTTACTATACTTTATTAACAAATACAGTTCAGTTGGCTAACCACTATCTGCACGTTACATGTCGCACAATCTCTCTCTATGTAACATGAATAAATATAACATCATTGTCTGTACCGCTTGCAGTATAACTCCACATCACTAGTATATAATATGCATTGTATCACGGATCAAATATGCATATGGTGTATCACATCATATACAGACTATCGACTATCAACACTATATCACAATGATTCTATCACCACTCTTCTATGTATAGCTTACACCACATCACTGTAGACTATTTACTGTCTGCATCAATCTATTATATCACAAAATGGTTGACAATAGGGTTACCGCCTTGGAACGGTCGGTGTCAAAGTAGGCCAATGGGGGTTTAAACCGGTTCTAGGATGCACCAAACCTCATACTTACCCTACTGTCGTCCTATTAAAACAGGACAGTGTAAATAAAGAAATTCCCGCCATGATCTAATCTCTAACCAACAAGGCAGCAACAATAGGCAATATAAGTAAAACACAAATATGCTCTTGTAAAAATAATACAAAAAACAATAGCCTAGAAAGCCACAATGAAGGTACTCAATGACTTGGCAGAAGCCAGACCAACAAGAGAATAAACCATTAAGGGCACGACAAGAAAAATCATAGACAAACATCAAACGCCACCGTCCCAATGGGCTTTAGGTAGGCATGATCATAGGGTCCACAGCCTGTCCGGTCATCGTACAATTAAAGAGGAAAGCATAGTGGCGAACTGTAAAAGGGTCCCCCCACCAAGCATGCAGTGCGTTGCAAAATGATAGAGTCATAACCTCTTCTGATATACCTTTTAACAAGTATAACAAAGATAGTATGAAAGGGATCATGATCAAGAATCTTACGAAGTTTATAAATCACATCACCACAGGAGTCAGGTCTGATAGTCTTGCTTTTGTGATTTGAATTATTTAAATAAAACAAACAGTTGTAAGAACCGCATGTTGTTTGAAAAAATTGATATATATTAATAATATCCGCGCAGCATAATATTTTCTATTGCGCATAAATGATCATGTTATGTAATAATACATTGTGTAGCTGTGAATTATTGACTTTAATAAATAAGTTGAATATAATAATGTGCTACGAGGCTCTGCCGTGTATCGCTTATTTACCCAGTTATTTTAGTAAGTCAAAAATAGTAAAAGTAAATATAAAAATCGAATAGGCAAAGTAGCATTCAAGGACGACAGTCCACCACAAACACACACAGTAACAAAGAACAACTTTAAAGATGAATAAAAGGCCAAATAAGACATCACAAACACAAAATGGTTGACAATAGCGCTACTGCCAGGCGCAACATGCCAGGCGTAACAGAACACGTAACCGACAACATGCCAGGCGTAAAGAACACGTAACCGACAACATGCCAGGCGCAACAGAACACGTAACCGACAACATGCCAGGCGCAACAGAACACGTAACCGACAACACGCCAGGCGCAACAGAACACGTAACCGACAACATGTCAGGCGCAGCAGAACACGTAACCGACAACATGCCAGGCGTAACAGAACACGTAACCGAAAATATGCCAGGCGTAACAAAACAAGTAACTGACAATATGTCAGGCGCAAAAGAACACGTAAGTGACAACACAGCAGGAGCATCAGAACACAATAATGTGTCAGGCACAATGGAACTGGTAACCGACAAATTTATAAGCGCAAGTCATTATTTAGACCTGATATCTGACGAATTGCTTGCTGACTTTACAGTCCAGCTGCTGAAATACTGTTCTTCTATAGAGATGAATTTCATTACTGTAAGTGTAGTTGAGGGGAACACCACTTATTTAAATCCGGCTTCTCAAAAGTGCTGCGTGTCTTGTGATGATACAAATGAATGCCACAAGAGGAACACCTGTTGTCCACACATTCAAAGGAAACACGAACACAAATCCGATATCACACTTAATAACGTTACATGTCATCCCGCAATTATGTTCGTAAAGTTACCAAGAGAGTCACTACGTGCTGAAGATAAAAAGGAATACACTTTTATATCGTCTTGTCCGACAGGAACCCTACCGGAACTTAAGGAACTATGTGAGCGTCCGTACACAGGGGACGGTTTGTCCATGATAGACTTGATACCTGTAACTGAAGCGTTGAATGTGACCAACTACGCGAACAGACACTGCGCGACTTGTAACCTGGCTACCGGCACATTGCTATGGGGTACTATTTTGCGGTAAGTTTAATTTGTTTGATTGGTGTTTTACGTCATTTTTAGCACGTGTTAGACTATATGTTATTGTGAGGCAGAAAACTCCACGTTTCCTGGGTTGTGGTAGAGGCAGAAAACTCCACGTTTCCTGGGTTGTGGTAGAGGCAGAAAACACTAGGCGGTTCCCTCCCGAGCAAGCGCATTTATACTAAATGTAACGATGTATCTTTGCGCTTTATTATCTTTTTTGTTTTGGAAAATGTAATTCAATACACACAACGTGTCACAATTTAGAATGTTTAAGTGATCAAATTAAATATTCTGATTTGTATGTTACAGAACTTACTGTGCATTTCAGGGTGCCTAGACGTCGAATATGAATCGAGATTTATTTTTATTACTTTCTTTATGTTTTTATACCTGATATGATTGAATAGAATGAAAACGGACGCCCCTGCATCTATTTGCAATCTTCGCGTAGCCATCCTCTAAGCTTCGCAAAGCCATTAATTGATTTTGACCTCCACTGTCTACATGCAATTTTATTGACAGCCGAAAACCAAAATGGCGACGGTGGACCATTCCATTGTTCTAGGGTTGGGTGACTTAAAAAAACAGTTGACCAATCGTGGTGTAAATAATAAAAATACAAACGCAGTATGCTATTCATCTACCTTTGATTTTCTAGATATTCCAAAATAAAAGATAAGTATGATCGATTGCTGGAGGTGCTGAACATTGAACAACATTGAACAACAATACCATCCTGCATAATCTACGTTTTACTTGGAACATCCGAAACCTAGAAACAGACATGCGCAGACGACAATTTCTAAATATAATGCCACCAGGGGGTCAAAATGATTTTTTTATTTTTATTATTATTAAATGTTCTTTTTGAATGAATAATGTATGAAAACTGCCAATCAATACTTTATCTTGATGAACGATGTAATTGTACGGTAAAACAAACCATTATTTTGATGTTTCAAATAAGTTTATAAGTTTATTAAAACGTCACTAGATTTGAGTCAATTTTAAAAATCAGGGTGTTATTTAGAACAAAATAATACATTTCTGTAGACATTGGTTTATTATACGTGAACTTGTTTAAGTAATACTTTAGGATGTGACCGTTTCATGTTCGTTAATTTTACTTAAAAAAAAGGAAAATTTAAATGCTTGACGAAGGTTAGTTTATCAGATCTAAAGACCTGGATTGAATTTTGATAAATGATTGAATAGTGTAGTTTTGCCTTTCTTTGTCGGGTTAGTTTCTTTAAGACAGTATAACTAAGAATCGTGAATTGAGGCTAGCGCGTTGGCAATTTACTTGTGTTTCTCGACCTCATTATGGGTGTATTCATTTACAGATTGAATAGTTTTCTGACTGACCTGTTATCTGCATTATTTAAGTTGCTTGAAAATCAAACATAGTTTTACAATACTATGCTTACGGGCACTTGGATTGGTAAGCTTTTTACGCGCTGGGTACACCCTGTCAAGTGTTGGTGTTTTTTCGGCCACATTTAGATACTCCAGACCACAAATCAGAAGGTATTCAAGTCACCCCATTTAATAGCTCGATGTCAATCCAATACATGTAGAATGAACATAAATGGACCGTGATGTAGAACCAAAATTCGACACTGCTTAAGCTGTCTGCTGAAAATAAACACAGTTCTTTGCAGTGAGTTAGGTCGATACTTGGCTCGATAAATGGACGGTGATGTAGAACCAAAACGTATACATGCTGCATCAGTTGGTTTCCCAGTTTACTACTGTTTCATAATACGTTTTTGTCCGAGAATCGCCAAAATTCGACAGTGCTAAAGCTGTCTGCTGAAAATAGACAAAGTTCTTTGCAGTGCGTTAGGTCGATACTTGGCTCGATCAAACACATGTACAGTAATTGATAGACATGTTCCAAATGAATTACTTGAATTGACCTTGTTTTATTGTCACAGAATCGCTGGAGCAATTTCAAAACTTAAGTTCGACAAATGTGTTCAAAGCATGATTTTAATAAACATTTGAATATCATCATCACTGTAACCGGGGTCTCATAGGAGGCTTTCCTTAATGGTGGGGTCACAAGATTACTCATATCCATTCCATGTTTTCATATTTGTTTATACATCACTAGTCTTACTCATTTGCGTATTCATCAACTGAAATATAATAAATAGCACTTCACAAGTAACAACATACTGTATAGATTCATAGAATATTATTATATACTGTTCTAAATAAAATTACCATAATAAACAATGTACAATGTATTATTATAATATCGCATATCCATCATCTTTAAATTAGAATATGCAAATTGCAATAGACAATTACAATATGCACTGAAAATATGCCCCAGAATAGAGAGTAAAAATAGTAATTGAAATACATCCTAATGTATACTTACATTACATAATCTTACATTACATTACGCACATGGCAATGCACACTTAAAATATAAATAATAATAAAAAGTAATGAGCAAATTGCAATATAACTCTAGAAATATAAGTTCACGGTTTAGTGCTCGTTATATCATAAAGTGTTAAAATCTAAAAACTATGATAATGACCAAAATAACATTGTAAAGAAAATAGAATTATAATAAATCATATAAAAACCATATTTCTCACACTCACACAGCATATGTCTCTATGACGTCATTACTCCTACATTTTCATACACTATCCTCGTACCAATTTTTCCACATTAATTACTGTTCTGATCTAAAGTTCAAATACTCTATATAAATTATAATGCATTACACATACTATGCTTCAAATATAATATAGGAACCATCTTCTCTGAAACGAAAATGTCAAGGTCGTAGCAAGCGGTGTGTTTACCTCGGTAGAGATATTTTTCTCTAAATTTTGATTTCTACGAAGGACTATACTTAAAAATGCACAAAATACGCATGACTTATAGAGGATATAGTTTCTGCGAAATAATGGCTTAAGATTTCGGAAGGAAAGTGGAAATATTAAAAGAACATTTTTTGTGTGTACAGTACGTGAAATGAGACAATAGGCAGGAAATAAGCGCGTAGATATGAGTGAAGTTTATGTAGTTGTGTAATAGTGGACGTTTCTCTCTTTCAAAAGTGAAGTTATTTATCGTTTGATACGAATACGTTTAATTTTTATACACCAACCAATTGCAATTCGTATCACACTTCTTTGTTTAAAAAACCGACACATCTGGAAAATCCAGATATTCCAAAAATAACGTGCCACTGTGATTGGATAACTCAAGAATGCAGATACCGCCTAAACATGATAAATGGCAAATCGAGTTCAAATTAGGCCAAAAGCCAAATAAATCCATAAAACACTCAGCTGCTTTTAGATGCTTTTTGTCCGAATCAGTTTATTTAGGAACACTTGATAATTCCGTGTAAACGACTTGGATCAAAATTAATGTAAAATGGACGAAGATATTCCGTCAAACTCCTTCTTTCAATTAGGTATGTAGGTTTATTAGTATCTTTCACACGAGAACAATTTACATTGTTAGCCGTCGATGAATATATATATTTAAATACACATTTAGGTAAATAGTCCGATAATCAATACTGCGATATACGAAAGTAAACATTACCTGAAAAATCATTTGTATGATTCTAGTGTCAGTTAGGCCTACTTAATTCATGGTTCAGGGATGATATGTGTATATATGTCATAATGTTGCGAGTGACAATGCGCTACAAGTAAATAGGGGAAGCATTGTAACGAATATGAAGACCTGATGTTTAACAGTATGTGGCTTTGCCTGAGATTTACTTACAATATTATAATAAGGCTCTGGACTTGAACCAGAGAGATTTAAACATATTCTGGTCAACTAGTAATAGCAAACTTTATTTATTTAGATCTAACGGATAAATATATATATTATATTTATATATATGTCGTACACGTATAAACACGTACACACGCACACACAAGCACACGCGCAAACGCGCACGCACACACACACACACACGCGCGCACGAGCGCACGCGCGCACACATACTCGCAAGTACACACACGTACGTACCACACACGCACACACGCACTCACAACACGTAAACACACACGTACAGACAAGTAACCGCCTTTACACACATGTACACACAATACACACACGTACACGTATGCACACAAACATACGCACGCACGCACGTACACAAGCACGCGCAACACATGTATGAATGTACGTACGCAAGCACGTATGCAATCACGCGCTCACACACACACACACACACACGCACGCAAGCACGCAAGCACGTAAACATGCTAGCACGCACACGCGCTCACACACACAAACACACATACACGCCCACAAACACACACACACACACACGCACACACATACACTCAGCCACACACCCACCCACACACCCACACCCACAAACACACCCACACCCACACCTACACACACACACGCACGCACGCACGCACGCACGCACGCACGCACGCACACATACCCACATGTACAAACTTATACACACACTAACGCACTCACTTACAACAGGTAAACACACACGTGCACACTAGTACACATATGTACATACACGTACACACATGAACATACACGCACGCACGCATGCTCAAACACACACACACACGCATGCATTTATGCACGCATGAACACATGTACACACATGTACATACACGCACGCACGCACGCACGCACGCACGCACGCACGCACGCACGCACTCTTTTAACAACATGTAAACACACACGTAAAGACAAGTAACAACATTTACACCAACCTACCCACATGCACACAAACACACGCACGCATGCACGCACGAACACACGCACACAAGCTCGCGCACACACACAAACACACACAAATATAAACACTCACAAACACACACGCACGCACGCAGCCGCACGTACGCACACACACACACACACGTAAACGGACACGTACCCACACGTACATACAAGTACACACAAGAACGCACTCACTTACAACACCTAAACACACACGAAAACACACACGTACAGACAAGTAACCAAATTTACACACACGCACACACATGTACACACACGTACACCTATGCATACATACATACGCACGCACGCACGCACACAAACACGCGCAAACACACAAACACATGTTTGCATGTACGTACGCACGCAAGTACGTACGCAATCACGCACACACACACGTACACACACGTACATACATGTACACACACGCACGCACTCACTCACTCACTCACTCACTCACTCACTCACTCACTCACTCACTCACTCACTCACTCACTCACTCACTCACTCACTCACTCACTCACTCACTCACTCACTCACTCACTCACTCACTCACTCACTCACTCACTCACTCACTCACTCACTCACTCACTCACTCACTCACTCACTCACTCACTCACTCACTCACTCACTCACTCACTCACTCACTCACTCACTCACTCACTCACTCACTCACTCACTCACTCACACACTCACTCATTCACTCACTCACTCACTCACTCACTCACTCACTCACTCACCCACCCACCCACCACCCACCCACTCACTCACTCACTCACCCACTCACCCACCCACCCACCCACCCACCCAGTCTCCAGTAATATATTTTATACTATATTCCTCTTTTGAGACCTTGAATAGTCTTATATGTAAAGTATGTGGTATAAATTCCATATAATTGAATGACTATAATAGCATGCTCATATGTTGCCGCTTGTGCTTTGCGTGCCTGTAACTACGACACTTAAATACGCATTCGTAGTTAGTGTACACATACATCACTATCTTGTTGTCTTTATTTATAGATGGTACTCGTATCAATTAGAACATGCTAATGTGCGAGTATGTGCTTTCGCTCTTGCATGCGTTCGTCCTTTCATAGAGTGTCGCTAGTTTTGCTTTTAAGATGTGCGTGTGTGAGTGTGTTTGAGTGCTCTCCCGTAACCAAACATCATAGCACATCTGCGGATTTCCCGCTTATTTCTCATATGCTTTTTTTTGAAATACATTATACTTGCACGTGTGTTACCAGACATGTAAAATTGTTATTGTATATTTAAGGAAGGAAATTATAGAGCTGTTAATTAGGTAAAACGATTCTGCCAAATTGTTTTGACCCTTAGCGGGCATTACTTATTCTACTACTGCTAAAAATGTAATCATCGTACACATATGTTTTTGATTTACATAATTTATATGATTGATGAAACGTATATTAAAAACGGGAACTCTTAATGCTGCTAGCAACTAAAACGATTGCTCATTTTTTGTTTTGTTTCGAATTTGATCTTAACTGGCATTACTTATTCTACTATTGTCGAAAGATGTAATCACCATACACCTAAGTTTTGATCTATACAAATTACACGATCATTGATATGGCCTTACTCATTGCATCACTGCTGGAAGAGGTTATATTATATTCACTAGCCTTGACTAATACAATCTACATAAGCATGCCATTTTTTTCAGAAAATCATTTATCACACTTTATCCACATAAGCATGCCACATTTTTCAGAAAACCTTTTAACACTCGAGTTATTCCTCTCAAATTAATGTCAATGTCACTTACCCTGGTTTTTTTCTTTATCCCTTAACTACTTTTTTTACAAACCAATGCATACATTTTTGTTTCTTTTTGGCATGGATGCCTTTTTTTTGTTTTCCTTCGACACTATAGTGGCGTGACGGTGGGATGTGGTTGGCGGAATAGGTGGCACCACCGTGCCAGGATCATATGTTTGTTTATAGTTTCTTATAGATGTGATAGCTTGACGGCGGCAGAGCTGTTCCTTTTGTTCCTATTGACAATTACATGATAACATTTAGAACCTGTTCTGCCGCTGTAATTATATGTTTGCAGCTTCTCTCCATTTGCTTATCATGCTATCCCTATCAAGATCTCCAGTTTGCTTACTTTCTATACTCTACCATGTGCATTCCACAACACATTCCGCAAACCAAATAGTATACCCACATAGGCAACTGATGCTAGGTAATCAGTACCGTGCAAATGTTCTACTCACAAAACGCATCGTTCTTGTTGGAATTGAAATAACTATTATTACTTAGTTAAGACTATTGCTGCTGTTATATGGGGATATCCATCCTAATCCGGCCCTCCAGTGTCATTGAATACATCCTTCGACTCCTCGTTAACTAGCAATTCGTCAACCACGATGTCTGTTTCTTAGATTTTGCACATAACCTGTCCATAGTTCACTACAACGTACAGAGTATAATTCTTAAATTAGATTTGATTTTCACAGAACTACACCACTTTGACATACTAACGTTCTCTGAGACTTGGCTTAATAGTTCAATGTCGAACGATCAACTCATTCGTCCTTCTTTCCATACTCCTGAAAGAAAGGATCGTATCGGTGATAGCCATGGCGGGGTAATAGTTTACGTCAAGGATACCATCCATTATAAACGAAGAAATAACCTTGAGTTAAACAGACTTGAATGCATCTGGGTTGATATCATATTAAACCACAAACACGTGCTACTAGGTGTATTTTACAGACCTCCAAACGCAGATGCAATTTGCAATAACATGATTGAATATTCTATTAATCTTACGGTAGATACAGGTATTACAGATATCATTGTCACAGGCGATTTCAACAACAACATGTTACAAAGTCAAACGTCGAATAAAGTCGAATCCCTGTGTTATCAATTTGGTCTTCATCAAACTATTGACGAACCAACCAATTTTACCGAAAATTCTTCGTCACTTATTGACCTATTACTTGTTAGTGACAAGTCTAATTTAGTTACGAGTGGAGTGGGCGAACCTTTTTTAAACCAAGAAATACGATATTATTGCCCACTTTTTGGCGTCTTTAAGTTCACAAAACAAAAATTCAAATCATACTCGCGTAAAATATAGCGATACAACAAAGGTGACTATGACCTTTTACGTAATAAAGCCTCATGAACAAACTGGGACGAACAAGTTAACGACGACATAAATATCTACGCGAAAAACATTTCCAACACAATATTATCGTGAAGTGCCTCATGTATACCTAACATAAACATCCGAGTTAGACCTTATGAACCGCCGTGGATAACAAATATAATAAAAAGACGAATCAGAAGAAGAAAAAGAGCGTACAAGAAGGCAAAACACACACATAGTTTACATTACTGGAGTACTTTTAGAAAACTTCGAAATCAAATTATACTTTCAATACGCGAAGAAAGCAGTTATATTACGATAACCTGTCAAATAAACTTAGTTCTAAAATACTCTCTCCTAAGGATTGGTGGAAGACACTTAAAACATTCCTTTCATCAAATGTCAAACCTTCCATTCCTCCACTGAACGACAACGGCTCAATTATTTACAACGATTTTGAAAAGGCAAATCTTCTGAACGACTTTTCCAAACCCAGACTAATTTAGACGATGCGAACATAGAACCAACTTTAGTCCAACCCTTTAATAGCAATGTATCATTACAATTGTTTACTCTTACGCCAAATGAAGTTCGTGAAGTCTTACAGTTCCATGACCCTGGTAAAGCGTCTGATCCTGACGACGTTAGCAAACACGTACTCCGTAAATTAGCATATGAACTTTCTGTTCCGCTATGCGACTTGTTTTATAGATCTTTAACATCGGGCAAGATTCCTGATATTTGGAAGGAGGCTTATGTGTGTGCAGTTCTTAAGAATGGCGATCCATCATTAGTAAATAATTATCGTCCTATATCGCTACTTAGCACCGTTGACAAAGTATTCGAACGACTCATGTTTAAATATATTTTCAACTTTTTTAGAGATAATAATTTCTTATCTGCCTTTCAGTCTGGATTCGTTCCCGGCGACTCAACAATTAACCAGCTGGTCTTCCTATGCAATGCCTTTTGTAACGCTTTAGACTGTGGACAAGAAGTGAGGTTTATATTTTTTGACATTAGTAGGCTTTTGACCGAGTTTGGCACAAAGCCCTGCTTGGTAAATTGAAAGCTGCGGGGATATCTGACGACCTTTTGAAGTTACTCTCTGACTACCTTAAAAATAGAAAACAACGTGTTGTCGTTCCTGGAACTAAATCAAATTGGAACTCAATTAATGCAGGTGTTCCTCTAGGTTCTATATTAGGGCCATTACTCTTCCTTGCTTACATTAACGACATTGTTGCTGATATTGATTCCAACATACGTCTTTTTGCAGACAATACTAGTCTTTACATTATAATTGAACATAATAATGATATTGCTACTTCTTCAAATACACTCAACACTGATATAGCAAAAGTTACTGAGTGGTCCAAAAAATGGCTCCTTACATTCAATCCCACTAAAACTGAATCCGTTCTTATCTCGCACAAGGGTAACAAACCTGTTCATCCGCCTTTGTTTATGTCGAATGAGCAAATTACTGATGTTCCTTCACACAAGCACCTTTGTGTTTTTCTTTCAAATGACTGCAGTTGGCACTCGCACATTGAATATACTAAGGCTAAAGCCTGGTCTAGAATTAATATAATGAGGAGGCTAAAACATCAGCTTGACAGGAAATCACTAGAAATTATATATATATCATTTATACGACCTCTCCTCGATAACGCTGACGTCATATGGGACAATTGCACTAACTACGAAAAGGCCGATCTCGACAAAATACAAAATGAAGCTGCCAGAATAGCAATAGGCGCGACCAAATTAGTATCTTTAAATGAATGTAACAAAGAGATTGGATGGGAATCTTTGGAATCGCGAAGATATAAACACAAACTTACCTTATTTTATAAAATGGTTAATTCCTTAACACCCCCATATCATGCATCGCTAGTACCTAAAACAGTTAGTGAAGCATCAGACTACAGCTAGCAAAATGCAAACGATCTTCAAGCTATTAATTCCCGAACTAGTCTCTACACCATCTCCTTCCTTCCTTCGGTTACTCGTGAGTGGAGCAAACTTCCTTTCACAGTAAGAAACTCTGACTCCATAAATGCACTAAAGCATCACCTTAACCGTAACCTTAATTACACACCTAAGCATTATTACACAGGTAAAAGACGTGCACAGCTACTTCATACTCGGCTACGCACCCAGTGTAGCTCGCTTAACCACCATTTGTTCATAAAAAACATCAGCGACTCTCCTTTATGTCGATGTGGCGGAATAGAAACTACTCAACATTATATATTTAGCTGATCATTGTACGACAATGCTCGTGTGGAAATGCTGGCTAGACTTCAACCACTGTGCACAGTTTCACTAAACATAATATTATTTGGTGATTCCTTGGTATCACACGACATTAATGTCACTATATTTGAAATTGTTGAGAACTTTATTTTGTCAAGCAAACGTTTTTAACATTTTTAAATTTAAGAGAAGCTGCTACACCGCGTACAGAGAACAATATATGTTTCCTGGTATGATGCTGTTGTCCTGTGTCCGCCGGTCACCCCAACTGTTGCCCCATTATCGTGTCTGTTATACATTTGTTATTATAATATTCCGCTAAATTGAATTTTCGTTTATTTTAAGATCATCCAACTATATTCAAATGTTTTGCTTTATTATTTCTTTTTCAAACTTGTTTTGGTTCCTATAACTAATTACTGTTAGATGTATAGCTATATTACATTGAAAACTTATAAAAAAAATCCACTGTGCAGTTTTATACGCCATTGTTATATGTAATTTTTATGATACCTAGGAAAGGAACTCTATAAGCAACTGCTTTCGTTCCAATCCTTTTTCACATTTTGTATTATTTACATTTTCACAGATTGTATAAATATTGGAAATAAAATAAGTTTAAACCAACATGGCTGATATATCATGCGCATGTTTGGGATATGTAGCTATGCAATAGACGTACCAATGATTATGTATATTTTCTGTAGTTTAAGAGTATAAGAGTGGACCTTTGTAAACGGCCGAACACGATAAATACGAAATATTACTGTCTCGGTGTGATTAAAACTGTTCATGAAAGGTAGTGAAAAGTACTTGCTATCGTTCACGCTCCCTATATAGCACCCTTACATTCAAACATTCTCATTTCTTGGAAGTGGCATAGAGAACAAATTAGGCTATTATAACTATACACCGTTAGTTTGGAACCGATGCTATGATACAAGGCCACACGTTTAGATTGCATCAAAGAAAGACGCTTTCTATTGTTCAGCAGTTCAATGTTAATCTTAGTCAATGTATGTTTAAACTGAAATCTTGACATGTTAAATAACGTACAAGCAGGCAGGAAGGCAGGCAGGCAAGGCAGGCAGGCAGGCAGGCAGACAGCCAGCCAGTCAGCCATCCAGCCAGCCAGTCAGCCAGACAGACAGACTGACATACTAACAGACATACAGCCATACATATACATGCACGTATATAATTTATATGCCTTTGTGATTGTGTATATAACTTTTTTAACATATGTATTGAGGTCAGAGGCTCATTTCCAAGCAAATTCCCTGAGATGCTGGACGCAGTTCGACAACGAAGTGATTGTTACATAGCATTCAAACCTCCGCAAGATGTTGACATCAACTCTACGATATGTACAATGAGTATTAAAGACTGTAACACTACAGGTCTTTGGCTGGTGTATGACAAGTCGGTGGAAACGTTGTGTCATTGTATTACTTCTCTAACTGTAAAAGGTATACTATATGTTTTATTTACTACAATTTTCTGTTGACTCAACATTAACTGTGCATGCGATTTTATCAAAACAGAAGATGTGAACATCATTACATTTCTATCACGGTTATAGAACAATACCAAAATAGACCATTTGAAACTTATTTATTTATGTATCTTACGGCAACGGGTCAGTGATATGACAGGTATAGATACATTAAACTGTAAATATATATGCCATGATAAGTGTCACGGGTACATATTAAAACAAAGTTGTCATATATTCCATGTATAAGATACATTAAACTGGACACATATATGCCATGGTTAACACAGGTAACATATCAGAACAAAGATGTCATATATATGTCATGGTTGGTGTCAGAGGTACAGATTAGAACATATATTACATATATATGCCGTGGTTAATGTCACAGGTACATATTAGAACAAAGATGCTATATATATGCAATCGTTAGAGTCACATAGGTCTAATAAGAACAAGGTTGTCATATAGATATCATGGTAAGTGTTAAATGTGTATATATATTGTCAATGTTATCATCTACATAACATGGTTAGTGTTACATGTGTATATATACGGTCAATGTTATCATCTACATGACATGGTTAGTGTTACATGTATATATACGGTCAATGTTATCATCTACATGACATGGTTAGTGTGACATGAGTATATATACGGCCAATGTTATCATTTCCATGTCATGGTTAGTTTACATGTATATATCCGGTCAATGTTATCATCTACATGACATGGTTAGTGTTACATGTGCATATATACGGTCAATGTTATCATCTACAAGCCACGGTTAGTGTTATATGTACATACGCAGTCAATGTTATCATCTACATGACACGGTTAGTATTACATGTGTATATATACGGGCAATGTTATCATTTACATGTCACGTTTAGAGTTACATGCATATATATATATATGATAAATGTAATAATCTACATGACATGGTTAGTGTTCCATGTGTATATATACGGTCAATGTTATCATCTACATTCCATGGTTAGTGTTACAGGTGTATATATACGGTCAATGTTATCATCTACAGTCCATGGTTAGTATTACATGTGTCTATATACGCCCAATGTTATCATCTACATGACATGGTTAGTGGCACATGTGTATATATACGGTCAATGTAATCATTTACATGACATGGTTAGTGTTACATGTGCATATATACAGTCAATGTTATCATCTACATGACACGGTAAGTGTTACATGTACATAGACAGTCAATGTTATCATCTACATGACACGGTTAGTATTACAAGTGTATATATACGGACACTGTTATCATATACATGTCACGTTTAGTGTTACATCCGTATATATACGGTCAATGTTATCATATACATGACATGGTAAGTGTTACATGTATATATACGGTCAATGATATCATCTACATAACATGGTTAGTGTAACATGTGTATATATACGGTCAATGTTATCATCTAAATGACACGGTTAGTGTTAAATGTATATATGCAGTCAATGATATCATCTACATAGCATGATTAGTGTTACATGTGTATATATACGGTCAATGGTATACGATTAAAGTTGGCATATATATTACATGGTAAGTGTTATATGTGTTTCATGTTAATTGTTATGTATGTATGTGTGAATGTATCTACTATTTAGTGTTGAATGTATCTATAGATCAAACGCGTGTTAAGTGTAACATGTCTGTATTTAATGTTTAGCATTACATGTATATTTCATGTTTAGTATTACATGGATATATTTCATGTTTCGTACTGCATGTATATATATTTCACGTTAGGGTTACATGTATATAATTCATGTTTAGTATTACATGCATAAATTTCATGTTGAATATTATATATATATTTAATGTTTAGTATTACATGTATATATGTCAAGTTTAGTGTTACATGAATATATTTCACGTATATACGGTCTATGCTATCATCTACATGACATGGTTAGTGTTACATATATATATATACGATAAATGTAATCATCTACATGACATGGTTAGTGTTACATGTGTATATATAGGGTCAATGGTATCATATACATGAAATGGTTAGTGTTACAAGTATATACATGTATATATACGATCAATGTTATAATATACATGACATGGTTAGTGTTACATGTGTATATATACGGTCAATGTTATCATCTACACGACCTGGTTAGTGTTACATGTGTATATATACGGTCAATGTTATTATCTACATGACATGGTTAGTGTTACATGTATATATACGACTAATGTTATTATCTACATGACATGGTTAGTGTTACATGTGTATATACCATCAATGTTATCATCTACATGACATGTTTATGTTACATGTATATAAACGGTCAATGTTATCATCTATATATGACTTGGGTAGTGTCACAGGTATATATACGGTCAATGTTATTATTTACATGACCTGGTTATTGTTACATATGTATATATAAGGTCAATGTTATTATCTACATGACATGGTTAGTGTTAAATGTATATACACGGTCAATGTTATCATCTTTATGACATGTTTAGCGTTACATGTATATATATGGTCAATGTTATCATCTTCATAACATAGTAAGTGTTACATGGGTGTACATATACGGTCAATATTATCATCTACATGACATATTTAGTGTTACATTTGTGTATATATACCGTCAATGTTATCATCTACATGACATAGTTAGTGTTACATGTGTGTATATATAGGGTCAATGTTATCATCTACATGACAATGTTAGTGTTACATGTGTATATATACGTTCAATATGTATATCTACATGGCATGGTTAGTGTTACATGTATATATATACGATCAAAATTGGCATATATATTACATGGTTAGTGTTATATGTGTTTCATGTTAAGTGTAATATATATATGTGTGTATGTATCTACTATTTAGTGTATAGATCAAACGCGTGTTAAGTGTAACATGTCTGTAATTAATGTTTAGCATTACATGTATATTTCATGTTAGTATTACTAGGATATATTTCATGTTTCGTACTGCATGTATATACTTTAGATTAGGGCCACATGTATATAATTCATGTTTAGTAGTACACGTATACATTTCATGTTTAATATTACATGTATATTTCATGTTTAGTATTACATGTATATATGTCAAGTTTAGTGTTACATGAATATATTTCATGTATATATACGGTCTATGTTATCATCTACATGACATGGTTAGTGATACATTTGTATATATATATACGCTCAATGTTATCATCTACATGACATGGTTAGTGCCTATATAAGGCAGATCGATTTTCCGGCGTGTTTATGACGTGGCTTTAATTTGTTTTAAGTGCAAAAAAACAACAATTAGAAATATGATTTACAACGAAATAGTGTCTGACCTTGATATATTTAATAACACTCCTAAGGAATGCGAGTGTAGAACATCTAAATTATTTTGCTATGCTCCGGCCGGTCATGTCATTACTAATAATTTCGATATTATAAATAAACGTATTCGTCATTTATTTTCTAGTATAGATTGCCTTCTGTGATTGATTTTAATGCATGTCGTGTTCAGATCACCGGATCCATTGAGGATTTTAGTATTAAATGGTGTCGTAGAGAACATGCTGACCCTAACTCACTTTCTACTTGGAAAAATACTATTTGTAACATTATAGATACCCGTATAAACTTCTACACGACTAACCCCTCCCTACATCTAGAATTAGGTTTTCATTTTATAATTTAAAATCGGGAATCCAGAAATTTCATAATAAGTTTGTTTTAGTTCCTACTGATAAAGTAGCTTATAATATAATTATTGTTTGACACCTTCCAGTACGTCAATGCTTTATCTCAGGAACCCGGGTGTACTAATTCTTATACTCTAGTGCAATCTACTGAAGATCATGTTGTTTCGACACATATCTCTCATTGCAAGATGTTCAAGGCTGGAAAAGACGAAAAGCAAAACAGACTTCCAACGATGTACTGGATACCCAAATTACACAAACAACCATATAAAGCCCGTTATATTTCTAGCCTTGACAATATTGCACGGAGTGATATGCCTCGAAACAACATTGTCTTCAGTAGATTGCACCGGAGTACATGAATTAGTACTCCCGAGTTCCTGAGATAAAGCACTGACGTAATGGAGGCGTCAAACAATAATTATAGTATTAGCTACTTTATCACCAGAAATTAAATATAGATATAAAAACTCGAACAGGAAAATACCATTCAAGGACAACCACAAACATACACAGAAACAAAGAACAACTTTAAAGATGAATAAAAGGTCAAATAAGACATCACAAACACAAAAAGTCATCAAACAATTAAAGAGGAATGCATAGTGGCTAACTGTAAACGGGTCCACTACCAAGCATGCAATGCGTTGAAAAACGGTATGTGTCATAATCTCTTTTAATAAACCTTTTAACTAGTTTAACGAAGGTAGTTTGAAAGTGATCATGGCCGCCAAGGATCTTACGAGGTTTGTTATTCACATCACCACAGCAGTCAGTGTGTGATAGTCCTTGTCGCAGAAGAGTTCTTAAATTACTTTTATATTTGGAAAGAAGATCAGCGTTACGACAATAATAAAATTGTGCAAAGGTTTTAGGAAGTTTATGGTAACGAAAGCCCTGATGGAGTAGCGTTTTAGTAATATAAAGTTTACGAATACTAAAGTCTTCAACTCGAGTACAAGCTCTAGAAAAACGAATAAGTCGAGACACATAGGCCCCCTAATAATATGTTGCTCCGGAAACATACCCATCTAAATAGATAATTAACAATATCATAATTAAAATCATCCCTCTTGTCATTATGTAGCTAATTATGTCACCACTTTCAATGGAGAGATGTAAATTGAGAAAAGAAGCGTTAGTATCAGATATATATGCTTTGTTAAGTTGAAGTTCTTTAGGGAATATAGTATTAACCATAGTAGAAAAAAAGGGTTGTCAATGTTCAATATGTCATCCAAATACCTAGAGGTGTCATTAAAGGCTTCATATAATATCTGCCTGGGTTTCTGGTGAAAGACTCAAAATGAATCTCTTTCATAGCACTATAACACAAATCATCGACAAGGGTTGCGCATTTCGTACCCATAGGGAGACCAACAATTTGTTTATAAACGGCCGTACCTGACGAAAATATTATCTAATGGGAAGATGAGTAGTTCTTGGCAAGTCCACATAGTGTATTTGTCTAAAACAAACTTATTATGAAATGGTTTTAAATTACGATTTTAAACGGATTTTATGCTTAAATGCTTTCATCAAAGAAAATGTCGCTAACCATATTACAAATTGTGTTAACGGAACTTTAAACCTCATTTCATTTCTTTCAGATACCAGAATATATTCTGTGCACTGTGTAATGGTGAGAAGACTGTTCAGCACTTGTTTAAGGCATGTGTTTCGAATGATATGCACCATTTTCCGGTTTCTACTCTTCTCACATACCAGCTGCCAAACACAGCCGAGGTCAGAACTATTCTATGTAGGACAGGACAGCAATATGAACCACTGACGGTTTGAACATTATACTTTTTCATCAGCCCTCGGATATCAACCCTGAAGGCTACTAAGGCTTTTCACACTTTATTAACAAATGCCTTAAAAGGCTTAAGAGACAGGGCCTTTTATTATATTTTGTTAATAAAAGGATCTTACCGCATAGAAATAGAAGACAAATAATTGTAATACCTGCCTCTTTTTAAATTATTTTTTAGTAAAATTCTAAAAAAGTTCTTAAACGTACACACAATAGAAGTAAAACGTTTTAGAAGCTAGCCTTTTTTTCTTTTTAATTTTTAGTAAATGTCAAAGGCTCTAAACGCATAAAAATAGTAGTAACACAATTTACAAAAAGTAGAAGTTTTAAAACGTTCTAAACACGTATGCAAATAGAAAAAAACATGTTTTAGGATTGACCCGTATTTGTTGTTTTAGTACGGCTTCAAAGGTTCTAAACGCATAAAAAAACACAAATAGCTGGTCCCTGTTTGAAAAGTATATGATAAATAGAATAAAGAATGAATATTTGCATATCATACACTAAATCATCTATCGACCTATAGCTCTCCGGCTTGTGATATGAAAATTCAAATTCATTATTCTGTATTGTTCTTGATAGATAACGTTGCAGAATGTTATGTAATATAATGAATACGGACCTTTAGTTCGGTGTATATGCGGTGTTATTCTGCTCTGTCACCATTTCTGTGACCTAGGTCCTTAAAACCGCGTATAGACCTCACCCAAAGTCCATAAATGTATAGTAACCGGACCTTAGGTACATTCGACTTTTTCATATCTGCTGAATCTATACTGGCATTACTTGATTTGCTAAACTTGAATATGAATAAATATATTATTGCACCATGGTCACTGAAATTACTTGAGCATGTGCTTAGGTGTAAATCGTTTAATTGAAAATGGAACCTGTCAGAATAAATGATGTACTTTAACTATCTGTTATTGGAACTTACAGTATGGCTGACAGCTGAAATCGACAGACTATAAAATAAATAGAGTATGATCTCCTCTCGTTGTTTGGATTAAACACCTCGATTGGACCATACTCTATCTATTACTCAATATGTGTTTTTGCTTTTTGTCTGTTTTACAGACGGCCACATTGTAAATAAGTACCTTCTAAAAATATTATTATTGTTGTTATTATTAAATGTAGGTGTGAAATCACAGCTTACATAATACATATACACATATTCATTACTATGTCTTTAAAATATTTGTTTTATTATTCGAATCAGCAACAGTAAAAGTAATAGTACCAATGGTAGGAAATACATTATAGTGCTTGCTGTTGAAGTATGCGATAACTTAAAGGCACGTTTATCAAACATATGTGCTGCTTTTTCTGTGTTTACTGCTCGATTATTCTCTCAATATTGACTTAAATTTGTTTTTTTTGTAATTAACTATGATAACTATTGACTGATTATCCTTTGTAGAACAAATGCCAGTCGATTCAATGCACGTCGCCCCTTCAATTGAGCCCCTTCAAAAACACCTGCACAGAAGGGATTATTTATACCGACTTGGGCGAGCTGACGCTGGCAGTGAGGGTCATTCACACATCTTCGTACTCCCTGATAAATGCGCAGTCAGTCACAGAGTCTGTACGTCAACACTTCCTGAAAAACACCCAAGATGTTGATATTTTTTTGTCTTCACACTGTCTTCAATTTTATTTCAAAACTCATATACCTTACAATGAAAGACTTTCTATGCGATTATCGACGAAAACTGAAAACTGTAAACGTTACTGAAACCATTTTCACAGTTGCGGGCCACTTTAAAGGAAGTCCAAGTTTGATGTTGAAAACAATACTTGGCAAAGTAACATTTAATACAACAGCTACACTACTTGATGGGTCAATAATCAATATTCAAGCGATTCCTGGAGAAGTGGATACCTTAATGGTACTTCCAAATTGCCATCTGGACATTGATGTCTTTGTTTCAGATACCCTTTTCGGTATTATCAGCACTCCTATGTACTGTTTCAAAGACATTTACGATAAAACAACAACTATACTGGATACGGTGTTTCTAAACCGGGTGTGTGCCCTTTGTTCTGAGTGTGACTGTTCATATATGTATGACAAAGCATTTATTGAATGCCCCTCGTTTCTATACGATCTGAATGACATCCCTCTTAGGCGGTTTCCCGGGGGCCTTTTACATGTCAGTAAACATGTACATTTCAACTTCAGCTCTTTCAAAAGTGTAAATAAAACGCATGTACATATTTGCGTGAGTGATGCTATCGCTTTGCTCTCGTCACACGCATGTCGTATTAAGATGACACCTTCTTGGTATGCGAATGTCTTCGGTGTGTTCTTGATTTTTATCCAGATGCTTATATAAATAGTCATAGATCTTGGTACGCGGATGAATTCATAACACCCGTTTACAGTTCGCCACAATGCTTTCCTCTTTGATTGTACGATGACCGGACAGATTGTACCTAAATCCTCAAAGGACGGTAGAGGCTCAAGTTTACACTAAGTCTTGTGTTGTCGTACCTTATACCTTAAATGGTTTGTTCTCTTCTTCCGCTGGCTTTTACTAAGTCTTTGAGTACTTTCTGTGTGGCTTTCTAGGATTTTGTTTCTAGATTCATTTATACATGATAATCTATGTGTTATACTTGAATTAAAGCTGCCTTGTTTGTCAGAGAATATAACCTGGTGGGGTATCTTTATTTACACTGTGCCGTTCATTGGGATGACAGGATAAGAGTGAGATTTGGTGCATCCTAGAACCTCTTTTAAACATCCAACGACGTTTTTTTGCCACTGAACGTTCCAAGGCGCGGTAGCCCTGTTGTCAACTCGTTTGTGTTTGTGATGTCACATGTCTTGTTTATTAACAGTGTCATTTCTCTTTGCTGTAATGCGTGTTGTTGGTTTACTGTTCTATGAAAGCTACATTTTCGGTTGCACCTATATACTACTTTTGGTCTTGCTTCTTATCCAGACAAGTATATAATAAATACTGATAAAGGTGATCCTTTGGGAGCAACAAACACAATTAAGAGAATAAAGCAGCAGGCTCGATTTATAAAACCTCCGACGTGAAAACCTACCAAATGAGTTAAAGTAGTCATTCATTAAGTTATTAACACTATTAAATACCAGACATCAACGTCTCAATCAAACCGAGACTGCAATATTTCGTATGTGTCGTGCTCGGCCGTTTCCAAAAGTCCATTATCATACTCTTTTGTCTACATGTCCTCTCTTAATTCTGTTATTGCTCACAGTTAGGTAAATGTTACAATTATATTACAGAACTTGAAGTAAAAAAGAAGCGTTTATGTATCTCAACAATCAGCAAATTAACCTGATTAGGGAGTTTGAACTACATTTTGCTACATATACTGTTGGGGAAAGGAAAAAAGATTACTTCTGAGTTTACCACAATAAACTGTTCATCTTACAGCCTAGTGCTCTGCTATTTACATTTAGATATTGATATATTTTGTCTAACTGTTCTAAATTCTTCTCATTGCTTTTATTGAAATATCTGCGCATAGGACTTATGTGTCTATTTTAATAATATGTGATTCATTTTTTTTATTTTAGCCAAGAAATACGATGGTCCTATTAAATAACACAAGTTCCAGGACTCTTCATTATGTGAAAAACTGATGTTGACATGTAATTGTGTAATCCAAGGCCATCATTTTAAACTAGTAACATATAGAAGTTTCCGGATACGGTAAACAATGTACTGATATTGACGATAAACGTCATATTGCGTTTATTATTGTGCATCTGACATTCAATGTTGTTTACATAACATGTTTATCTTAAAGATCCTAGGCCAAGTTGGCATATACTTGACATATTACTATTGTAAATGTTTATTAAAAACGGTTTCCGAACGATTCCAACTTGTGATAATATATGAAATTGTTAAAAAACGTGATTTTAATGACTTTTTTTACTTCGGACATTTTCGTCCCCATTCGTTAGTTTCCGAGAGCACCTGGCGTGTGACGTCACACCTACCATTGACCTTCGCGTCATGTCAGTCACTAATGCGCTAATATTTCCCGCGGATACATCATTTTGTGAAATCTTCGAGTTTAGTGTATTTTATTTCGTGAGATCAGGATATATTTATTATTTGAAATGGTGCACTGTGTTGCATTTGGATGTAGTAATACAAGTGACAAAGGAAAAGGATTTTTTATCTTTCCGAAAGACCCGGCCTACCGGAAGAAATGGGTGGAGGCCGTTGGTTCCAACCGCCTTATTGATGGAAAAATTGTGCCGTTTTCGCCGTCATCAGCATCAAGATTATGTGTTAGACATTTCGAGGACGACAGTTTTGTACACCCGCCGTCGGTTATGAACTCAGTCGGCGTTCTGTTCAAGCTGTCACTTGTCAAGAACGCTGTGCCAACAAAGTTTCCGGAGACAGAGGTTTTTCGAAAGACTCCCGATTTCACTGAAACATTCGGTCCTCCAAAAACGAAAAGGAAGACGCATGGTGCATATGAGAAAAGAAATAGAAAGCAAGTAAGTAACTAGACGATGTACATCTACGATTCATTATGTAGAACTCTAATTTACCATAAACACTGGCATGTCGAACGCTGAGTTACCTCACCCACTTTTTTTTTCCAACTCCTAGTATGTAAATAACTCTTCTCGTTTCGAAAACGTATTTATGTTGAAGTCACTCATCACATCAGTCATCTATCCGTGATGACAATATCATTAGATGTATGGGTGTCGAGGAAGTACTTCTAGAATGTATGAAAATCTCAGGTTGTGAACTGGGGGACGGGGTAGCAGGCATACACAGGGGAATAAAATTGTTCAAATTGAATTCCATCCCTAGTGCTAGCCATGAGAATCATAGCTCCACAAGAGCTATGATTCTCATGGCTACCCTAGAACCAAAATAACTGGGTACCATAAAAGCGTGCATTATAATTTATAATATTGAGTGCCTGTCAATCGCCAACTATGTGTCCTCGATAGCGCAGAGGTTAGAGCACTGAAGAGCTAAGCCAGTCAGAGATCATGAATTTGAGCCCCGGTTGAGGTGCGATTGTTTTAACGTTGTGCATCTCTGCCCAGCTCACCCTTGATTTGGTCAAGTCAGCCCCCAATGTAGAATTATATAGTCAAATCGGCCCACTAACTTGTCCACACTTTATATGTTGTTTATATGTTACTTAAAATAAAACATATGATATGTGAAAGTGGTTTGCATTACATGAAATGTATCTGTAATATCCTGATGATATCCTTTGAATAAAGAATTAAAAAAACTCTTCTGGTCAATCAACAATTAATTATGGTTAATGTAACAGTTTCAATACACTACAAAAATCGACCGTCATATATAACCTTGCATGTGTTTTGAAAATGACGTAAAACATCATACAAACAAAACAAGATATGGGGAAGGTTAGGTTGCATATTAAAGTGTTAAAGACGACGGACAAAGTAAATACTTCTCAAATTATGCCCAAGGTTGGGTAGCTTAGATGACAATGGACAAAGCGATCCCCAAGTGTCTGCCATTCTACACAGGTGACATTAAAATGAATTGTCTCATGATACTAAACTAATTGTTTGGCAATTCTACCACTTTTCAGCATGTAGCTTATTTGTCTGCTTTCAATAAGAATATTTTCAAACCATATATTTTTTATAATTTAGAATGAAGTCGTTTCAAAGTTTGAAAAATACAACAAAATTGCCATGTGTCCCTTTAAAACATTTGGATGATCGGATGCTTTCAACATAATGTGTGTTCCAATAGTTTAGCAATGATTTATCCTTTGCTGACAATGGTAAAACAAACTACTAAAAGCAAATCAAACTCATCTCTTTATAAATGTTTTTTTTTTAATAATAAATATAAGATGTATTATAACAGATATTAAATATGAACACTTTTTTATTTTTCAGAGTATGTCGATGCCCTACTGGACGAGATGCTGTCACTTCGAAAACAGCACAAATCGCACAAAGCCGCACAGGAATCGGCCAGATACCACCTTCAAGCACCCCCGCCAGTATGCAGTATGGCTATCAGAGTGTCCAAGGAAGATGCAATTAGAAGGCACATTTCGCGGTTTGGTCATAAGGCGTCCCGATCTGCATACTTAAATCCTATATAGACTCCATTTTCTGCTGGAAATTGTTCGCGAATAACACTTACAGCACATGCTGGTAAAACACGCCTGTCGAGCTTCGCCAGTACTTTCCAAACCCACCTAGCCATTCGACGGTATGCTATGTATCTGTATACCCTGCAAATAGAAAAAAAACATACGGTCAAGAGAAAAAAAAAACAGTTACGGAATACTAGTGTATAGAGTACTTTGTGATGTTGAGGATACTAGAAGCCTGAGAACTTATAGAATGTGTATGCTTTTGGTAAGAGGAAGAAAACGAACATATTAACATGGTAAAATATTATTTTAAACGCTGATAGCTAGATGGATTAAGACGCCAAACTAAAATAACGAAGGTGTTATTTAAATTTGCAGTTTAAGAAACATATTTATTTTTCAAGTTCAGTTATTGGATATTGATCATGTTGAAATTGTGGTTCGTTTAGTACAAAGGAATGGTATTTCGAGAGAACCTATCTATATAGGAGGATCTTAAAGAGACTGGAGGTGATTAAAGTGTTGTTTTATGACGCGTATTTTTGTTTATTGACCAAAGACTGGCACAAGCAACCATTGTGTCCAAGTCAATGGTTTATGAAAAACTAGCGTGTTAATATTTTGATAGACATCCTCAGTTCGGCCAGATTGCCCCTTTAAACAAATCTGAAATGGTAGTGATTTTGTAAACTATAACAGCATGAGCAATTTACTACTGGGATATAATATAAAAATACAATACTATGGTGAGAAAATATGTTATCCCTAATAAATAGTTGTACTGGTTTGTTTCAGTTTCTCTGAAGGGTATTGATCTTTATAAGCACACATGTGGTAAGAGAGAAAAAGCAGACAGCTATTACATATTGTGAGAAAAAAAAACATGCATGATATGTATCTGGTATACACTTAGCAAATCATTCCATTGTGCCTGCATTATTGATTGTTATCATGTATATTTGTTATCATGTATATTTATTCTGTATTGTTCAATTATTAATTTTTAGAGTAAAGCTGCATAAAATATTTATATATCGTTTGTTCTTTGTTGGACATTTTATGAAAAAAAACATGCGAGGTTCAATTTGCGATGTGTTCATACCCTTCTTTTTTCTGGTGCTTATTTTCGAAATTTTACTGCACTATGATTTTTTAAAGTACAAATAGAACATTTGCTGTTTTGATATAAATAATTTAAAAAAATAATTTTAATAAAAGGTGTTGAGGAAATAATTGCTTCACTTGTACTACACACTCATGAAAATGTTGTCACTCGGTCTCGGTCAGAAAATGTTATTCACTATATATCAAAAACTCTTCTATTATTCTTTTAAAACAAATTATGTAATTGTTATTTCCAAACGTGTTGTGTGGAAATGGAAAAATATTTATAAAAAAAAACTTACATAAAACGTAATAGAACCTCGCATTTTTAGGCTGACAGCTGTTCCAAATAAAAAATAAAAAAACACTGACAGATATTTTTATTTGTTTCACCTCCTTTATAAACAGATAACTGCATGGCCTACCACTTGTTAAATGGACTGTCGACAATTGTATTGTAGAAGGTAAAGTACAGGACAATTGTACTGACGTATGACCAGTGCGAGAATGATACTCTTATTTGCCCATTTTCCATATATTTTATCTTGATGTACATGCCTGTGAGGCGCCATATAACCTTTCATGTGTTGGTGCGCCTTAAAACCCAATTCAATTCTTAGTTGCCAGGACAATGAAACCTCAAAACAATTTTTTTCGCTGTAGAAAAATACAATATCATAATTCAAAGTTTGATAAAGAAAGATATAACAGAACAATTTCAACAAGATTAATGTTCTTCCTTCACAAATTTCAAATATTTTGTGACTAAAACCTCGGCTTTGAAAAATGTTCTACAGTATACAAAATGTGAAAATCATAATTTTTTCTCTCCATAAATACCCTCTTAGATTGCCTACTGTCCCTTTAATCATAAAAGGGACAGTAGGTGCATTGGTTCCTCATCGCCAATTGGCCCCATGTCACGAAGAAATTCGTAAAATGACACCTCGACGACTTCTTCATTCAGACAGTTCCCATCAAAACCTCGATGCTGTGTTACGCATTGTGGCACCAACTGAAGCCGTTCCTCTAACTCGTTGTACTCATGATGGCAACACTTTTACTCTCTTTCAGTTGGCATTGGCCGACAGTGACCACATCTGCACCTGAAATATATTTTAAATGTGGAAACTACTGAGAACATCAGCTATAGAACTTTCTCAAAAGAATAAAAATTAGTCTCGATATTCTTTGCGAAGCAAACACTCTGATCAAGTTTTCATCATGCTTAAACTAAAGGGGTTTAATGGTTGCAGACAAATACAAAACTGAACCTCTATTCGGCAGGCAACATATACAATTGATTCAGAGAATGTGGAAGGCAAGACATTTTTTTTTTTCAATCTTTTCCAACAAACGGGGATGTTTGGCAAGACTAAAGAATATGCTTATTATTACGATACGGGTTAAACAAAAACATTACATATACCGATCTAGATCACACAAATACCAACAACGGTGTATTTGTACTCGAAAGCGCCGATACATATATCGGTAGGAACATTGCCCAACGGGGACGGTGGGTGGGGTACGCATACATTTTACGAGCAACAAGTATTGAATGACGCAATTTAATGCTTTTGTTTGAAGTGTCAATGTAAAATTCGTTTCAATTAGGGTAAAGTGGCATATTAGTGCACGTATGTTATGGAAAATCTCATTATAATGGGAGTAGTTACCAATCGACGTTTCCAAAACATTCTCCATCGTTCCCAAAGCCGTTGTCTGAATCGCCGTCTGTATCACTTTCCGAGTTGCTGTTGTTATTGTCACTAGTATTATCTGGCAGAGGTTCAAACATGTAAGGTTGAACAACGAAATCGTTTTCAATAACCTCGTCTAAAAATTCACGATCCATTGTTGATTTATTGCTAAATAATTGAATGTTAATCAGATAAAAATCGCCTTATGTAATCCAGCCATTGTTTAAACCGCATTGTTTATCGGGAGAGTAGGTGTGACGTCATCACAGCGAGGCGCCCTCTCTAGGCGAAATTTTCCATGAAAGGGAAGCAACACCAGCCTTGGAATTTTGTCGATCAAATATCTCTTTCTTCAAAAAGTTTTTTTATTTGCTTTATTTCACCAATAATAATTTTATTAAATGTTTTTTAATATTTTTTGGAAGAAAATAGACATTAAAGGGGTGGCGCTGGATCTTTAAAGCTTCTGTGATGTTGTATGACGTTATTGATAGTCTCATAGGGCCGTGTGACATTGAGAGTGTTTAGAGTATTCAGTATTTGGTTCACTATTTACTTCAGAGATCGGTATAAAGATTAAAAGAAATAGTGTGAATATATTGGATGATATTTATTAACTACATATTGTGAGAGGATAAACATGTATCGTGCTCATCTAAGCTACAAGTGACATTGTATTATTTGGAGTATTGCAAATAAATAAAACATAAAATAATTAAAATTGGATTAAAGGAACAACTTGACATTTTTATTAAAGGGACACTTGCCATTATTATTTGGACATTAATCTAAATTCGGATTAAAAAACAAATACTGGATCTAATTGATTTGTATTCTGTAAGTGAATATTTTTCATTTTACTATTTGAATAACTTTGTTGAATATCTTTTAAAAATTGTTACGTATCTTAAGATTTTCTTATTTTTTCAGTTAATTTTTCGTTTCTTAAGTTTGTGTACAGGCTAATCTGGAATTTCTCATCTATATTTAAAAACCGGAAGAGCTCTTCTTTTGCTTAGGATTTCCAAAAACTATGCAATATAAATTTTGGAGTGAAGAATCCTTAGTGTTGCTTCTTGTTCAGCATTTTTCTAAAGGTCCGAAGTACAGATTGCCTTCTGTGATTGATTTTAAGGCATGCCGTGATCAGATTTGAAAATCCAAAGAGGATTTTAGTATTAAATGGTGTCATAGAGAACAGGCTGACCCTTATTCCCTTTCTACTTGGAAAAAGATTATTTTTAACATCATAGATTTCAGTATTAACTTCTATACGGCTAATCCCTACCTACTTCCCCATAGACCTAGGTTTCCATTTCGTAATTCCAAATCGGGAATCCAGGCATTTCATAATACGTTTGTTATAGTTCCTGCTGAAAAAGCAGCTACTAATATAATTATTGTTTGACGCCTCCATTACGTCAATGTTTTATCTCAAGAACTCGGAAGTACTAATTCATTCGTATACTCCAGTGCAATCTACTGAAGATAATGTTGTTTCGACGCATATCACTCAGTGCAAGCTTTTCAAGGCTAGAGTAGACGAAAAGGAACACAGAATTCCAACGAAGTACTGGATTCCTAAATTACACAAACAAACATATAAAGCCCGTTTTATTTCCAATTCTAGTTCTTGCACTCATACATATATCTCCAAACTTTTAACATCTTGTCTTACTGCAGTCAAAGATCACGTAAGACAATATTGTGCTAAAGCTTATGACAACTCTGGGATTAATTTGTTTTGATCTATTAAAATTTCAAGCGACGTTTTTGATAAAATTTGCAATAAACGTCAAGCTTCATCTATAATTACTTATGCTTTTTCAACGTTATATACAAATTTATCACACTACCTTATCAAATATAGATATAAAAATCGAACAGGAAAAGCTGGATTCAAGTTTTTATAATGCTCTGAAAGAGATTTAATTCTGATTCCTTCACCAGATACCCAGGAAGATGTTATTGAGGCCTTTAATGACACCCCCGGTATTAACGCTTCTTTTCTCGATTTACATCGCTCTATTGAAAATAGTGAAATTATTAGCAAAATCTATGACAATAGAGATGATTTTAATTTTGATATTGTTAATTATCCCCATTTAGATGGGGATGTTCCCCGAGCAACTTCTTATGGGGTCTTTGTGTCTCAACTTATTATTTGTTCTAGAGTTTGCACTCGAGTTGAGGACTTTAATATTATTATGTTTTAACTACAACAAAAGCTGCTCCATAAGGGCTACCGTTACCATAAACTTCGTAAAACCTTTGCACAATTTGATTATCGTAAAGAAAGATAAAAATATCGGACAGGGAAAGCAGCATTCAAGGACGACAGTCAACCACAAAACACAAAAAACAAACACGCAAACAGACAATCGAGAAGGAAAACGTAATAAAAAATACAAACGATATCAAAAACACAAAAGGGTTGACAATAGGGCTACCGCCTTGGAACTGGGGGTTTAAAGAAGGATAAAAATATCGGACAGGGAAAGCAGCATTCAAGGACGACAATCAACCACAAAACCTGTTCTAGGGTGCACCAAACTTCACATTTACCCTACTGTCATCCCATTAAAACAGGACAGTGTAAATAAAGAAATCCCCACCATGATCTAATCTCTAACCAACAAGGCAGCATCAATAGGCAATAACCCTGATATTCTTTCTAAATATAAAAGTAATCTAAGAACTCTTCTGCGACAAGGCCTATCACAACCTGACTTCTATAATGATATGATTTACAGAATTGTAAGATCCTTGGTCATGATCACTTGCATACTATCTCTATTAAACTTGTTAAAAGGTTTATCAAAAGCGTTTATGACCCTATCTTTTTGCAACGTACTGCATGCTTGGTGGTGGACCCATTTACAGTTCGCCACTATACTTCCTCTTTAATTTTGCGATGACCGGACAGGTTGTGGACCCTATGATGACGTCTACCTAAAGCCCAACAGGACGGTGACGTTTGAATAAGAGAATAAAACATTGAGAGCACGACAAGACAAGACTGCAGACAAACATCAAACGTCACCGTCCTTTTGGGCTTTAGGTAAACGTCATCATAGAGTCCACAGCCTGTCCGGTCATCATATAATTAAAGAGGAAAGCATAGTGGCGAACTGTAAATGGGTCTTTTTTAACAAAATTAGTTTAACAAAGATAGTATGAAAGTGATGATGGCCCAGGATCTTACGAGGTTTATAAAGCACGTCACCATAGAAGTCAGGTTGTTATAGTCCTTGTCGCAGAAGAGTTCTTAAATTACTTTTATATTTGTAAAGAAGATCAGGGTTACGATAATAACATTTTGAACAGGTTTTACGAAGTTTATGGTAACGGTAACCTTGATGGAGTAGCTTTTTAGTTATACAAGCTCTAGAAAAACGAATAAGTTGAGACACATAGACCCCATTAGAAGCTCTGGGAACACCTCCATCTAAAAAAGGGGGATAATTAACAATATCAAAATTAAAATCATCGCTCTTGTTATATACTTTGCTAATTATTTCACCATTTTGAATTATGAGATGTAAATCAAGAAAAGAAGCTTAAGTATCAGAAATGTTATCATTGTTAATTTGAAGTTATTTAGTGTATATATTATTAACCATAGTAGAAAAGAAAAGGTTGTCAATGCAATGTTTAATATGTCATCCAGATACCGAGAGGTGTCATTAAAGGTTTCAAAAACATATTTCTGGGTATCTGATGAAAGGCTCAACATGAAATCTCTTTTATAGCAATATAAAAACAAATCTGCGACAATGGGTGCACAGCTCGTACCCATAGGGATACCAACAATTTTCAATAAACGATATACATGACGATAATAGTATCTAATAGGAAGATGAGTGCTTCACAAACTTCTTGGCAAGTCCACATAGCGTAATTGTCTAAACTTGGGTTAGTAAAAAACGCTTTAATATTATTACAGGCCAAATATGTAGTATTGTCCCTAGCGAATGATTTTTTAAATAAGAGCAATAAGCTTGTCTTTAATATGGTGATGTGGTAAGGTTGTATATAGTGTAGAGAATTCATAAGTGCTAATAGATGGAGCTTGACATCTATTGCACAATTTACCAAGAACGTCTCCTGAATTTTTAATAGAGAAACAAATTAATCCCAAAGTTTTCATAAGTTTTATCACAATATTGTGAGCTTTAACGGCAGTAAGACAAGAAGTTAACAGTTTGGAGATGTTTGTGGTGGTGCAGTCACTAGAGTTCGAAATAAAGCGGATCTTATACGGAGTTTTATGTAATTTAGGAATCCAGTACATAATTGGTAGTTTGTTCTGCTTTTCGTCTACCCCAGCCTTGGAAGTAGTGCACCGAGTGATATGTGTGGAAACAACATCATACTCAGTAGAATGAACTGCAGTATACGAATAAGTGCTACCGAGTTCCAGAGATAAAACATTGACGTTATGTAGGCGTCAAACACTAATTACATTATTAGCTGCTTTATCAGCAGGAACTAAAACAAATTTATTATGAAATCCTTGAATTCCCGATTTTAAATAACGAAAGGAAAACCTAGGTATCGGAGGAAGTAAAGAAGTGTTAGCATTATAAACGTTAATACGTACATCTATAATTTCAAAAATTGACTTGTTCCAAGTAGAAAGAAAGGTGGGGTCCGCATGTTCTCTACGTCACCATTTTATACTAAAATCCTCAATGGATTGGGCGATCTGAGCACGAGAGGCATTAAAATCGGTAGCTGAAAGTAATCTATACTTAGGATCTTTTGAAAACAGATGCCGAATACGTTTTGTCAATGAAATCAATACCTTTATTAAGATATAGTATTTTTAGAAAATGCCTGACGCGGTCAGACTCCTTGTCAATATCTGGTCGGAGAACACGTTGTGTGTAGCTTTGAATTATGGAAGCAGTGTTATACAATCGATCAGCACGAATGAATATATTGTCTGCTTCCTCGTTGATCAACTTAAGTGAAGAAATGGACAGGGAGGTAAGCCGTGAAAGCATAGAGTGCTTTCCAGACTGTTTAACAATAGTATTAAATCATGGACTGAAATATTACACGCGATTTAAGTTTGATGTTACCATTACGCTTACGACCATGAGACCTAAGGTTACGCTTTCGAATAGAACAAATAGAAAACATATCAATATTAAATATAGAATAAATGTAGATATTAGAATCTTTTGAAATATTTCCTTGTTGATAAATATTGTCATTAAGACCGTGTAGATATGGTGTCCGTGAGTTTTTCATCCACTTAAGTTCTGCTATATTGTCTAGCTTTTATTTTAAAGCTTTTAGTAGCATCATCATTATCATAAATTATATATTCAACCGGTTGAACATTAACGTTACTAAAGGTATGATCTGACTGACGAAAGTGTTTTTACAAGTATTTTTTAACTTTTTAGTATTACCTGTATTATATTTATGTTCATGAAGACAAACTTTTAAAGATCGACCTGTTTGTCCAACATATTGTATACCGCAACGTGGTGCGTTTCAAGTCAAAACATAAACGACGTGAGATGTACGTCAATCAACATTTGAAGCCAGACATACATCAAACATTCTACAATCAACAGCTGATTTAATAGTGGACTTGCAAGATAAATAATTGCAACAACTGCAACTCTTAGCATTGCACTTATTATTAGAGAGAAACACCCTGCTTCTTGAATGGACTAAAGGATTTCTGAAAGGAGACTTTATATGGTATTTCCTAAAAACATGTGATCCTAGAGGAAAATAACTTCATTTCTTAGAACTAAACCATATGTTCGCCTTACACCTTTAAATCTTCATTCGGCAATCTCCTTCATGTTCCTTCTATTAATATTACCAGGATTTTTAATAATGGCCCAAAAGTTTCAGTTAAGGTGTAAGGCGTACATATGGTTTACATATTGTGATACAACTTATGAAAACTCTCGGATTAATTTGTTTTGTCTATAAAAATTTCAGAAGACGTTCTTGATAACATTTTTAATAAACGCCATGTTTCATCTATAAGCACTTATGATTTCTCTACACTATATACAACTTTACCACATCATCTTATCAAAGACAAGCTAATTTCTTTTATTCAGAAAACATTTTCTAGAAAAAATACTACATGTTTGGACTGTAATAATATTAAAGCTATTTTTACTAACGACAGTTTAGACAATTGTACTATGTGGACTTGCTATGAAGTTTGTGAAGCACTCATCTTCCTATCAGATAATATTTTCGTCAGGTATGGAACCACCGTTTATAGTTAAAGTGTTGGTATCCCTATGGGTACGAACTGTGCACCACTTGTCGCAGATTTGTTTTTATTTTGCTATGAAAGAGATTTCATGTTGAGTCTTTCACCAGATACCAAGGCAGATGTCATTGAAGCCTTTAATGACACCTCTAGGTATCTGGATGACATATTGAACATTGACAACCTTTTCCTTCCAACTATGGTTAATAATATTTATCCTAAAGAAATTTAGCTTAACAAAGCTATTATATCTGATAATAACGCCTTTTTTCTTGATTTAAATCTCTCGATTGAAAATGGTGAAATAATTAGCAAAATCTATTACAAGCGTGATGATTTTAATTTTGACATTGTTAATTATCCCCACTTGGATGGGGATGTTCCCCGAGCAACTTCTTATGGGGTGTATTTGTCTAAACTTATTCGTTTTTCAAGAGCTTGTACTCGAGTTGAGGACTTCAATATTCGTAATCTTTGTATAACTAAAAAGCTACTCAATCAGGGTTATCGTTATCATAAACTTCGTAAAACCTTTGCAAAAGTGTATTATCGGAATCCTGATCTTCTTTCCAAATATATAAGCAATTTAAGGACTCTTCTGCGACAAGGACTATCACAACCTGACTTCTATGGTGGTGTGATTTATAAACTTCGTAAGATTCTTGGTCATGATCACTTTCATACTATCTTTGTTAAACGTGTTAAAAAGTTTATCAAAAGTGGTTATGACCCTATCATTTTGCAACGTACTGCATGCTTGGTGGTGGACCCTTTTACAGTTCTCCACTATGCTTTCCTCTTAAATTATACGATGACCGGACAGGCTGTGGACCCTATGATGACGTCTACCTAAAGCCCAATGGGACGGTGGCGTTTGCTATTTGTCCATGATCTTTCTTGTCGTGCCCTTAACGGTTTATTCTCTTGTTGCTATGGCTTCTGCCACGTCATTGAGTACTTCCATTGTGGCAGTCTAGGCTATTGTTTTTATTTATTATATAGACACGAGCATATTTGTGTTTTACTTATATTGCCTATTGATGCTGCCTTGTTGATCAGAGATTAGATCATGACAGGGATTTTTTTATTTACGCTGTCCTGTTTTAATGGGATAATAGTAGGGTAAGTGTGAGGTTTGGTGCACCCTAGAACCGGTTGTGGCCTCAGTGGACTTTGTTGCCACTTACCGTTCCAAGGTGGTAGCTATATTGTCAACCTTTTTGCGTTTGTGATGTCGTTTGCATTTTGTATTACTTTTGGCTTCTCGTTTGTCTGTTTGCGTGTTTGTTTCTGTGTTTTGTGGTTGACAGTCGTCACTGAATGCTGTTTTCCCTGTCCGATATTTGCATCTTTCTTTAGTTCTAATAAATGAAGAGTTGTTTTGTGGAATTTGTATTGATGACGCAGAGTTTAACCGAAGAGGTGAACTATTCATTTTAAGCGTTTTTACTAATATACTCATATATCAAATTTAGACAGTAATACCATCCTGTGAAAAGCGAAATAAGGGCGAATTAGTAGTTAGAGATACGAAATAGAATTGTATGAACGATCAATAAGAAATATTATTTGTAAACTTACGGACGGTTAAAAGAGGTCCAAAACTCGACAACAGTGTCTTAAACTAGATCACGAGGAAAGTAAAGGCACAAAATCTTCAACACGGTATATGAAACACACATGTTGAAGGAAAAACTGGATCAATGAATGTCATACAATCCCTGTGGGATAAACAGATAACAATATTGATTGGATGTACGGGGAGACTTTCTACGGTCACCACACGGCATAAACAACAATATTGTGAAAATAGATATAGATATAAAAATCGAACAAGAAAAGCAGCATTCAAGGACGACAACACAAACACACACAAGAACAAATTTAAAGATGAATACAAGGTCAAATAAGACATCACAAACACAAAAGGAACACCAAAACACGCAAAATGACAAACATGAATGGCAGTGTTAATAAGAAATACAGGCATATAACGTCACAAACACAAAAAGGTTGACAATAGGGCTATCGCCTTGGAACGGTCAGTGGCAAAAAAGGTCTCGGAGGGTTCAAATGAAAAAATAACTATCTACCGATTAATACAGTCAACACTTTGCTGTTTATATTCAAGGAGAGCTTTTTTAAAACTACATGTGCAATTCATAGATTTCATAGGTTTTATTTCGACTAGCTTAAGATTAGTAGGTTAAAAAAAAACAGCCATTCCTGACTCACATCTATTCCTCCGCATTCCCACTGACCCCTCCACAGGCCCCCATCCCGCCATTGTTATACATATATTTCTATGAAGTAAAATTGGTCGGATAAGAAAGTGGGACACGTTAAAAAATCTACCTTTGTTAGATTATAAACAGCAGAGTTATGTCTGTGTTAATCGGTAGATAGTTAATTTTTAATGTGAACTTTACCAAACTTATTTTTATGTTAATGTTAATAAAAGTAAGGAATAATTAAAACACCGGCCTTGCATGACTCGCATCATACCTTCCGCCCCACAGGGACAGTCTGACTCTCGAGTTATTGAAGCATGCTTTATTAATATATGGCTTTAATATGTTTGTGTATCAAACATACTCAGAATGTTAATATCAAAGAAAGATCGAAAATGTTTAAAAAAGAACAGCCATACATAACTCACATTCAACACCCTCCCAACCCGCCCACCCGCCACACTCAACACTCGCACACAAAAAAGTCACACACAAACTTTTGTGTGTCTCCTGTGTAGCATGGCAGACACTTCAGGATCACTTTATCAGTCGTCCGTCGTCTGTCGTCCGTCCTCGTCGTCAGTCACACTTTAACTTGCAACCTAACATATGCCCCTTTTATAAAACTTTAACTTGCAACCTAACCAAGCTCATAACTGGCCATAACTTAAGAAGTATTTGACCTGTGCTAATGAAAATTATCACAGGTATTCATCTTACCACACAACATATTGCACGACCAATAACTGTTACTTTCATTTCAGCAGAGGTATGCCCATTTTTCATAAAACTTTAACCCTACCAATCTCATAACTAATAAGGAATGTTGTTACATTTGTCCAATAGTTGTCTGACTTTCATTTTGGCATAGTTATGACCTCTTTTAATACAATTGTAAACCTGCAACATATCCTAGCACATAACTTGGCAAAATATTGACTTATGGTCATGAAATTGTATACAGTTGTTCATTATCAATTATCCAATGCAGTTGTATACCCCTTTCTTTATAAACTTTCAGAATTAAAAAACACCGCTCCAAAATTCATGAAAAATTGCAACCTCTGTCTTCAAACTTTATAGTTAGATTGTACTTCCTTAAATAAGCACACGGCGGGCGACACACGGCAGGCGACACACGGCGGGCGACCCACGTCTAGTTTGTTTATTGATGTTATATCAATGACAGTGGGACATATTCAAATAGTACCCTTGCCAGACTAACAACAGCAGAGTTATGAACCTTGCCTTACCGAAAATTTCCATTTTGCTTTGTTAAATCTGAAGCTACCTTAATGTTCATCTAATCTTTACCAAACTAGTTCCCAAAAACATGAACAAGGCAAAGCCTCAAGACGGGCGAAGCTAAATATTTTAAAATAGATCTAGACGATGTGACAGAGAGTTATAATACTGTATTTTTAAAGCACATTGAGCTGAACGGAAAAGAAAGAAAGCTTAATAATATTCGGCCTCCATTTGCATATTTATTACACTAGTGCAAAATGATAAATATATTTCCCACACAGGAAGTTATGTAATAAATAAAAATAAAAATTTAAAGTCTCGATCTCAAATTTCAATTCGAACTGAACAGTGATAGCCATACACATCAACTGAAAGCAATTACCTTAACAATCAAGTCTGCGCCATGTGCAACTTGCCATCATGTGTATCTAGGTCAAGGCTGTCATTGTTAAAGAATTTGATGTTTCATATCTGATTTTATTATGAAGGATGTTTTGCTAATGAAAAAGTTAGTGACTATCATGTCACCCACCTTGCAATATTAATTTATTTTAAATTATTTATATTTTATATTGATAATAAATAAAAGGTAATATAGCGACTGCAATGTCACCCACCTCCAAATATGTTCTGTAATAGTGATATTGAATCAATCATTGTCTCACTCACAATAAAATGAATTTACGTCCTTAAATTCCCCAGGTAAAGTAAAGATTAGCCACTGTCCCTCATCTAAATATGTAATAATATTAATTATTTTAAATATATTTAGTGTCAATAATAAATGAAAGAAGGATAAAAATATCGGACAGGGAAAGCAGCATTCAAGGACGACGTTTCGTGACTGTCTTGTCACTCACCTCCAAATGTGTAATGCTACATGTATTAATTTGTGGTAGAACATAACTCAATGCCAATCACAATTAGTAATCATGCTGATCCCCTTTTCTGCAAAATGTTTTCAAAATCTACAATTGCCCAAAGGTATCACTCTAAACGAATACACACTACACACATACTAATGATGCAATTGCTTCTACGAGTGTTGAAGAATGTGTGAATGGTAATGCAGAAGGGTAAATCTCAGTGGTATGACATTGCCACAGATGGCAGTTACGAGTAATGATGACAGGATACATTTGATCTGGGTTTGATTATTTTGATTAGACACTTAGGTAAAATATCATCCGGAGAACATGAGCAACTATTTTCTAAATATTTTGATTAAATAATTGTCTATCTATAATTACAAATGAAAAGCATCTGCATTTGAAACTCTTGATAGAGTTATGCAGGATAAGGGATAATGTTAAGGATATATCTTGGGAGCAATGCATTACATATTCATCTGACAATGCATCTGAAATGATACAGAAGCACAACAGTGTTTAGAGAAGAATTAAGGACAGCAAGCAAGCGGAACATGATCAAAAAATCTTACCTGGAATGCTTCTAATGGAAGCCTAGTCAGACATTACTACAGCAAGCCAAAAAATACTGATAAAGGTGATCCTGTGGAAGCAACAAACACAATTAAGAGAATAAAGCAGCAGACTCGGTTTTATTGAGTCTGTTCATGAGAAGTAATGAAAGAAGCAACACTTCTCACGCCCCCTAGCACCGGCTTAAGCGGTATTCTACTTCAAAGTCACCTATATTGAGCTAGCTGGTCTCAAAGTCCATTACGAGCAATGCCATGAAAGCTTCTCAGGGGGAAAAGGAAATGGAGAAAAAAGAGATGTCTTAAAAACTGACCACAATTGGTCACAGTAGCAAAGAATATAGCCCACTGTCGGATGTTACTGGAATGCCTCCGGACACCCCTAGCAAGTCGGGTAACTTTGTGGCCTTCAAATAATTGTGGCCCACGTTTGAAGCCAAATCCTGAGAGAAAAAATAATATTGTTGTTCATACAATATTTTGTAAAACATTCACGTCTAAACACTATTTACCTTTACATTATATTATATATTGAGTAGACATCAAGTGCTTCAACTTGAAATCAATATTCAGGACTAAATTAAACTATTCTTTTCTTCCATAAATGAAATTATAGATAAATCATTAAACCATCGGAAACATCAACACACTCATGAGTCACATTTGCCATTCCTTTTCAACTGGAAAATAACCGGGGAATAGCATCACCCGAAGTTTAGACGTCATCACTTTATGCATATGTGACCATGTGATGAAATTTTGATCACGTGGCCCAACATGCGATCGCATTGTATTTTATTTCGATAAATACTTATTTATTTTTACAGTAAGCATTAATATAATATAATATTTCTGTAATTAAACCTATCACTTACGCTTAAAACGCAAAATAAAGACATAAAACAAAAACAGAAAAATATAAACGTACGAAATTTACTGGTCTTTTATTTTGTTTGCCAAAAACATTGCCCTTCATTTGACGTCTATTGTCAAACCTACGGATTGAAAATGGCGGCGCAAAACCTGACGAAAAATAAATATCGCATAGTATATTTGGAAAAAGAAGTATGTTTCTATACTTGCGTTACTGCAAAAGGGCTTCGCCTTCGGCCGCTTCCGTGCTTCGCCCGTATTAATATCAATACAAGCTTGGACAAGCTTGAGGACCAACAATTTATCCCTGACTCACATCTATCTCGTAACTTAGCAAAAGTATACTGTCCATATCAGACTAGAAATTGCGGAGTAATAACCGTTGACTAATTTTAAAATGAGTGTTAACCTTCTTAGTTCTTATTTCGTCATCCGATGTTTGCCAAACTAGTTTAAGAATCAACAAAATCTCAATAAAATAACAAACAAGCCCATCCGCCATCCTCACGCTATTGCATTTGATCATACAAGTACTTATGCACAGCTTAGAGTAAGTGGAGATTGGTTCTCTCGTTTCCATTAACAATTGTACATTCACCGTAAATGTCAGCGTTTTGCACTTATTCCTAACACATCATCAAAAGTCATTAAAAACCTGTAATTTCAATCGTAATTTCTGCTTACACAAGTTATGATATCATTATGATATCGTTCTACCTCACATATCGAATGTTCCTTTGAACTAAACGATAGTAAACGGAAATAAATCATTGTATACGAGAATAATAAACGTCACCATAATTAAATTTTCTGTGTAAATTACTGATATATTTCTTTAATTGTTTAATATTTGCTATATGTTTTGCTTTTGTATTGGAATTACTGAAATAAAGCGAACGTTGTAATATTAGGTAAAATAACCTTTATAAAACGCATGCAATTTGAAATAGATGATTTAGATTAATAATATCCGAGGAATACAATACAGTCAAACCTGGATTAAGAGACCGCTCAGGGGAAGACCAAAAGTGGTCTCTTATTACAGGTGGTCTCTTAAAACAGGGTCTAACATTGTTCGATTTTTTATGAATGTGAGCTTGTGGATGTCGGGATTACACATACGACAACGCTTTCTGCCGGGGATCGTGGGTTTATTAAGGGTAGATTCAACAATATACGACATAAACCTAAAACAATACAAAACGAATACTTAATATACAAGAATCGGAACATAGACAAACAAGACAAATACGATACAAAACTCACGCGGCGGTATTTCATCATTTTAAACATAATATATATACAAACAATATACCAGACTCGAAGTAGAGATCGTAGTATCTAAGCAAGCTTTCTATCACTCACGTGATAGAACAAGTATACGTTTACATGTATCACAACAATACCATTTGTAAGGTGTTGTTTGTCAGTCAGTCAGAGGAGAAGTGTTGAGAATTGATTAGTTTGGCGGAAATTGGTGTTAGGACCCAGCATGCAATATAATCGCTCACTCACTCAATCACTCATGACGAATATGTATCTATCAACATACACCGACTGGACATTATAAGCCAGTAAAGGTAAACATTGGAACAGACTATAAATACTATGAATATAACTCTGTTCCAGTACATTAGGTTAGCATCCACCAATACTACAATACTAATACTACAAGGCAGAATACAAGACCTGGGTCACATACTCACCTTTTACATATAAATGTCTATTAAGTGTACAAGAACAAACAAATACATTCAGAACTATAAGTGAAGTCTTCTGATATAAAAACGTTAGTCAAATGAATATAATAACATCTGAACATCACACCGTTCTATAACTCCGCTTATTATCCTTGCAGATAATATATATAAGACTGCTGAAATTGAAAAATACAATAAAAACTTGGCAGATAATCAAATTATCCTTCTGAAACGAAAATATCCAATTATATTGGCGTTAGCCCTTATCTTGGACTTAACCAATATTTTCTTGAAATTGAATTCAGAATTAAATTCTGCAAAAAACACAATAAACATGATTATACACAAAGGCAGATACTTGGGTAAAATCAAGTAAATTAACGCTCTGGGTAGTTTTCTTCTCCCATCACTGCGGATGTATAACTAAAAATTAAAAGATTTCAATAATTCAAACAAAATAAACTGTTTGCGAATAGACCCACTGGCCTAGCCGGTCAGGGGATTTTCGTTCTCTGGTTGCCCGCCTAACAGATTGATGGTCTGAATCTCCCTGTTGTTCGGTCGGGCTTCGAACCGACGGTTCGGTCGCTAAACCTGGGAGATCGAACCTTCCGGTGGACACTTCTGGAGAACTGAACCTTCCGGTGGACACTTCTGGTGAACTGAACCTTTCGATGGACAATTCTGGGGAACTGAACCGAGTATGACTAGTGGGTTCATTTAAACTACTAACATATTGCCTGGACCTACTATTTTGAAAGTTTACGCCTTCAAGAGACTGGCTAGTATGGGGATCAATAATAGATAGAGATCTATTATCAGGGGCGGTTCGTGCAGTGTGTTCACGGGGTTGAATACTCCCCTTCCTGGTCCAACCAGGTCGTCTGGGTGGTATCACATACCGGTCGGTTTCCGAGTCAGAACGTGAAGATTCAGAGCTGGACCCTAAAGGGTTGGCTTGTGGAGCAGCCGGTTTCCTCTGAACTAGTTCCATAGGGATGGTATCACAAGGAAGATAGTCAAAGGGCAAGAGCATGTTACGATGAAACGTGCGCATGGCTTTCGAACCCTCAACCATTTTTACCTTGTATACTGGCATATCTAAATTGGGGATGGATATCACTCGATATACATCTTTAGACCACTTATCGGCCAATTTCTGTTTTCCCTTCAGTCCAACATTGCGCTAGGACGCGGTCGCTTACTTCAAGTTTGGACTCTCGGACCTTCTTGTCATACTGAGCCTTGTTTTTAGCATGGCTCTTGCTAGATTCCTTCGCCGCTGTTGCGTAAGCGAGTTGGAGGCGGTCTTTCAGTTTCTTTGCATATGTGTGAGGCTCTGCAGCAGCCTCGCCACAATCTGGTGTAGTACCAAGATAGGCATCGACGGAAAGACGGGGTGCCATCCGAACATCAAAAAATGGGGCGAGAATCCAGTGGAATCACTCTTAGTAGCGTTATATGCATGAACAATTGGAGCAATGTAAGACTTCCAGTCTTGTTTCTGGTCTTCCTCCAATGTCCCTAGCATTTTTAAGTGTGTTCCATTGAAACGTTCGCAAGCACCATTTCCCTGGGGGTGGAATGGTGAGGATCGAGACTTCTGTATATTTGCTATTTTGCATATCTCCTTTATAACCTTGCTTTCGAAATTACGTCCCTGATCGCTATGGAGCCTTTCTGGAAAACTATAATATCGAAAGAAGTGTTCATAGAGGGCTTTAGCTGTAGTCTGAGCCGTCTGGTTGCGGCAAGGAATAGCCTGAGAATATCTGCCCATATCGTTATGGACACCTTTTAAGGCTTTGGTATGACTCTGGGATTACAAGCTGTCGGATTAATTTACCATCAAGAGAAGTGGTTCTGTAGAGAACGCCATTTTTGACTTCAAGGCGGTTCCACTCACGGAGAAATTTCTGCACAGACAGTTTCTCTCCGGAGGTCCTCTTTCCTGTGCCGAAAACCCTTACTGGAGGTCAATAACTTTCGCTAAAGTTTTATCGGTCAACAGTTCTCTGTCCCACTTAATCTTGTTAAAATGCTCAGACGAAAGCACCTCCTCAGATGAGGCGCTTAATCATCTGAAACACTTTCGATTAAGGGCACAGTAACAGAGGCTGCGTGGCAGATAGCTTCGACCACGTCTGGGAATATTTGTGGTAAACGTGAAAGACTGTCGGCGTCGACATTATTCTTCCCAACTCGGTAACTAATGGAACAATTATAATTTGCGAGGGATGCAACCCACCTGTGTCCTGTGGCATCAAGTTTTGCCGTTGAAAGGACGTATGTCAAGGGATTATTGTCAGTTATCACCTCGAAAGTGGACCCTAGGAGATAATCATGAAATTTATCTGACACAGCCCATTTCAACGCCGAAAACTCGAGCTTATGAGCTGGGTAACGCCGTTCACTAGGTCTTAACCCACGACTAGCATAGGCAATGACTCATCTTGCTCTTAATAGAGGATTGCACCTAAACCAGAACCACTAACATCTGTATGCACAATGAATGGTTTAGTATAGTCTGCATATGCCAAGATGGGAGTAGAGGTCAGTTTGTCTATGAGAGTAGCAAAGGCCGTCTCTTGGGCATCGCCCCAAGTCCAAAGAGCTACAGATTTCTTTTTGCACTTGTTCTTTCGAGACGCCTTGGTCGTGCCATGTCCGTCTAATAGAGCATTTAATGGCTGTGCTATCTGCGAAAAGTTTTTGACAAAGCGGCGGTAGTACCCCGCGAACCCTAAAAACTGACGTAGCTCCTTAATATATTTGGGTTTTTGCCAAGTTCTAATCGCAGAGGTTTTCTCGGGGTCAGTCTGTATACCTTCTTCAGATATTACATGACCCAGATAAACGACTGAAGACATGAACAATTCACATTTAGAGGGTTTTTGCTTAAGACCATGCTTGTGTAAGCGTGTAAACACTGCCTCTAAACGTTCCATGTGTTCCTCAAACGTCTTGGAAAAAATTAGGATATCATCAATGAAAATAAGACACTCTTTTAGGTGCATTTCTCCCATACATTTTTCCATAAGACGCTGAAATGTAGCCCCAGCGTTACACAAACCAAAACTCATGCGGTTTGCTTCATAAAAGCCGAGCGGACCCACCGAGAATGCTGTATACTGTTTGTGACCTTCCTCCATCTCGACCTGCCAGTAGCCTGAACGGAGGTCGATCTTGGAAAAGAACTTGGCCCTTGCAAGATATCTACGGTTTCATCGAACCGCGGAAGCATGTAAGCATTCTTCCGGGTCTTTGTGTTGGGGTTCCTGTAATCTATACAGAAACGTAAGCTATTGTCCCGTTTACGGACTAACACAACATTGGAGGAGTAAGGACTGTTCGATTCCCTGATCGAACCTGCTCATACATTCCCGGGGGTAATCTCCTGTATGGCTGTTTAAAGGGCTTCTCAATATCAAGCACTATATTATGCTTGATGAGATCAGTTTTCCCTAAATCTGTGGGACCCTTTGAAAAGATACGGTCGCACTTGCCCAATACTTCTCTGAGTCTATGCAATTGCTGGGGGTTCAGATTTTCAAGGTCAATCTTCACCTTCAGTTCATCCAGAGGAGAATGTTCACTGTTCTCTTTGGTCATGCTGGGCATATACTCTCAAGCGAAGTTGTCAACAACTTTTACCTCACTTATGAGACATATATCAGACTTGGGTCTTATGGTCACGCATTGGGCTGACATATTGCAAAGTTTAACCTGAACTTTGGACAAACTGTTAACTGTTTAATGTTTTCCAAGTTCTCTGTAACTACTTCTGTTACATCTGCATCAACATTGCGGGCAATACCATTTATAGTAATGGTGTCATATGGCGCAATGCTGACAGTATGCGTATTGGTAAATTTGACTGTAACTGATTTACATTTAATACTATCAATAGCAATTTTTCATGACTCTGGAATTGTATCTGTGGGAGGATTATCAACTAGATAGTCTCTATACAAATGAATAACATGTGTTCCTATAATTACAGGGCAGGAACGATTGGATTCAGAATCCGGTACAACTAAAATAGGGACACTGAGTTTAAAATCAGATAAAAACGGCATTAAAATAGGATACTCAATATATCCCAGATAACTCAGTAACGAACCATCTGCAATCGTTATATTAAGACCGAGTGACTCGAGAGAGTTGAGCACTGGCTTATCGCTAATAGAATGATAAAAACTACTTGACAACGTAGAAATCATGGACCCACTGTCAATAAGAGCAGTGACTGGAACATTGTCAAAGTAAACAACCAAACGCTGGTATAATATGTTTTGGACTTTAGAAAGGGGACCGGTCTCTGTATGGCCACCTACAGAAGCGGTTGCTCTTTTGGCTGTGGCGCTCCTCTACCAAAAGTCTGTCCTCGGTTGTTTCCTCGGTTGTTGCCTCGGTTGTTGTACTGGCCTCGGTTGTTGTTACCACCGTTGTTGTTGTTCTGACCTTGGTTGTTACCATAGTACTGCCCTCTGTTAAAGTCTTGCAGTTCCCGGAGGACTAGGGACTGTTCCTGTAGCTGTTTAACAACTGAGTTGATCTGAGATCCTAATCTCTCCTCGGTTTGTTGAATCCTCAAGGTAAACTCTCTCTGCAACTCACGTCTATCCTGGCTAGTCTCTACCATGGGCTGATGGTATACTTTCTTTGTTGGAAGTGGGCCAGAGTCCTTCGGCATGTTCAGCTGCTTGACAACAATCCTTATCTCCCGCAATAGTTCATCATAGTTGTTGATGGAGTCAAATGTATGGCGGGTGTGGCTCTTAAGGAGCTCACTTTGAAGTGAGGACCAGAACTTCTGCCTGAGGTGTGCATCCGTATCCTCTTCTCTAACGTGGCCGTGCTCAATCGCAGTCTGGAGAAGTGTCTCCATCTACAACCGAACGTGGTCACCGACTCGCCTTCTCTTTGAAAATAATTAAAAAACTCCTGCATACTCATGCCCTGAGTTGACATATCCCCAAAGGCAGTATCCAGGCGCTTCAGGATCACGTCAATGGTCGCTCTCTCACCCAAAGCTATGATGGTATTTCTATCTCTACCTCGCAGAGATCGCCTAATAGCCTGAACCATAATAGCTGAAGGGTATTCAGGTATGAGACATTTCACCTCGAACCTCCACTTATAGTATATGACGTCGCCTTTCTGAATTGGGTCAATTCCCCTGAAAAGAATGGGATCTTTGGTACTATAGTGAAAAGGGGTGCCGACGAACCTATCTGAACCTTGGGCTTGTTGTCCAAACTCGGTACAAACACCCTTCTAGTCGATCCCCGTCCGATACCTGCAATAGGGGTGCTTTGCAACAAATGGACATACTGAGAGAGTGTGTGGGTACAACGGGTTTGGGTGGGGGAATAGCGGGTTTAGATGGTGGTGGGGCTGTAACGGGTTTGGCCGTTACCACATAACCACTGGCATTCAATGCCTGAATCATCTCCTTCTCTGTCATAGGAGTTTTATCGGTAGACATTAAGAAGATAAATCACGGGTATATATGAACAAAATAAAGCAGTTCTATAACAGCGATACAATCACCCTGTCACTACACAAACATCAAAAAGGGGTTCACAGCCGCTGAAAACCCACTAAATTAATACCACGGAACAATAAACATAAATGTCACTACAATAAATGGACATATAATTGCTTTCTGTATAGAAATATGTTGAATTTTCATACAATGCTGCAATATTTGATAATTCTCTGAAATACAGTATTTCAGTAACCTGAAATTCAGTAACCTGGAATTCAAGAATACATGAAAAGGTTAAACGCAAACTTGCACATATAACTTATAAGAAACCTGTAATAATGTAAATATATAGAACACAAAACATAAATTTAAAAAGTGCGAATATATGCCTTTCTGTCTATCCCTGCTCTCTCTCTCCGCTGTTGAGGTGCTGTGAAATTTGTGAATGGGTTTTACAGTATAAAGGGTGCTCAAGTATTGGGTTTAAATAAGCAGGTCAAAGAACTGTCAAGTCAGTAACAACACCTTACCTAGTAACCTGAACAACCACCTTATATGTGGTTACCAGATGAAATAACAATAATCACACACAATACTATAATTCACTCAAGAATCAATTGACCTACTTCTATCAACATCCTAAATGTAAACCGAAAGTAAACAAACGCATATTAACAGAAAGTAAACAAGTAAACAAACCCATTTTCATGGCAAATGTTGGACATTTCAATGAAAAGTCTATTGAATCAACACAGTGGACTCAAAACTATATTTGAATAACGAAAACATTGTATATTTGCAAACTATTATCGCCTTTACATGTGATAGCCAAAATCAAAACAATAACAAAGCAGCGTGTTAACCTTAATTTGACACAGTGACTTCTCGAGAAATTCCTATGAAGGTCAAACTGTACTGCTACCACGTGATTTAATTAATAATAGACTGCAGCGATAAGCGCAACGTAGCATGATACTGATATGGCTATAACATGTAAATTAACTAACGATACTAGATATGCAAATAAATGAAAAGGATAACTTACAGCATTTCCAACAGTCCTTCCTGCATGCAGAAATATACTCCGCCTAACACATAACACAAACAATAAAACGCATATCACTCCGCGCCATTACACAATGTTTTGTCCATCAGCTGTTAAGTTGGTGGGACTTCTGCGTGACATCTTTTTTTCCGTAATCGTTTTCCTCTCGCGAGAAACACTTTGAAAAAAAAACTTGTGCACATCGCTAAATCTGGTTCGGGCCCGAAAAAAACCCGCCAACACACACTACATCATCTCGATAGTACACTCGTCTTTCATGGACTCCTTCGCGGGATCCTTTATATGCGTGCTTCGGTCTTGTTTATCCGTCGATTACCGCCCTCTCTCTATCCCTTTCCTTAACGTTGGGCGCCATTGTGTCACAGGGCTAGAAAAATGTGCAGCCAGACCGGGGCTCGAACCCTGGACCTTCAGACTACCGTTCCGATGCTCTACCGACTGAGCTAGCGGCCGGACAATGCAACATGCAACATCAAACATCAATCTTCCTGTTAGATATCCATAACCGTGACACACTCCCCCTACAGACTGAAATTCGTCCTCGAATTTCCATGGGTATAGAGAATCATTTGCATGTTTCTCGAAGTTTACTCAGTCACGGTCCCCCGTTGGGCGCCATTGCGAGCGTGTGGATGTCGGGGTTACAAATTCGACAACGCTTCTGCCGGGGATCGTGGGTTTATTAAGGGTAGATTCAACAATATACGACATAAACCTAAAACAATACAAAAGGAATACTTAATATACAAGACTCGGAACATAGACAAACAAGACAAATACGATACAAAACTCGCGCGGCGGTATTTCATCATGTTAAACATAATATATATACAAACAATGTCTTACCAGACTCGAAGTAGAGATCGTAGTATCTAAGCAAGCTTTCTATCACTCACGTGATAGAACAAGGATACGTTTACATGTATCACAATAATACCAATTGTAAGGTGTTGTTTGTCAGTCAGTCAGAGGAGAAGTGCGGAGAATTGATTAGTTTGCGGGAATTGGTGTTAGGACCATGCAATATAATCGCTCACTCACTCAATCACTCATGACGAATATATATTTATCAACATACACCGACTGGATATTATAAGCCAGTAAAGGTAAACATTGGAACAGACTATAAATACTATGAATATAACTCTGTTCCAGTACATTAGTTTAGCATCCACCAATACTACAATACTAATACTACAATGCAGAATACAAGACCTGGGTCACATGAAATATTAAGATAAATACATGTACATGTATTAAAATGTATGCTTTACATGGTAGGTATCTTGTATCATATATATGGAGTATCTTGTAAAGGAATTTTTAAACACTTATGCAACTAAGACCTTGAGTCCTTAAACGTATCAATGTTAACATCGTTCGCGAATTTCAATGCCTGCAGCTGAATCAAAGGCCCACACACTCGCATGCGCCTTGGCGTAGAATCTTGGAACCAAGTCCAACATAGATCATTCATGTCCTCGTACCTCGTTGCGTAACGGGCACGTTTTCTGTCACCAGACACATTGTTCTCAAAATTCTCTAAAACTTCCGATTTTCGTTTTAATATGTTCTGAATTTGTGTTTTACTGACACCTAACTCGTCTGCTATTTTACGCGCACTTTTCGATTTACTAAGTTCAATCACATTAATCCGCTCGTCTTACGTTAACACTACGCTTCGACATGATTTCAGTAACTTTATTTATTGTAATCAGCTGTTAAAAATAGCGACTAAATAGATTACCTTGCCATCACGTGATATAAACAGAGTATTATTTTATCCAATCACTACGTCGTATAAATATTAACTTCATCAATATTAATGAGGGCACTTGACAGTATTGACCAATCCCATCTCCGTATAAAAATAAACTTATGAATATTAATGAAACAATTCAACCTTTCAATATAACGCTCCCAATCATCGATGTTTTCCACATCAATCATTCGAAGATGATAATTGGTATTGGAACTTATTAATTGATACTTATATTTGTTTGATATCTTCTACAGGGGGATGATTACAAAGGCTAATTATGTTATTGTTGAATTTATGTTGATCTCGTTTCTGTGTGAATTACCGATAGCTAAACTGTTTTTGCTTTTTTTTCAGATTGATTTTCTGAAGAAAAAATGGCGGTCGCTAATTGATCATAAACTCGGTATTTTGGTATTAAAATAGGCGGTCGGTGGTCGCGTTAGACAGTCGGTCGCTTAATACAGTATCAATTAATAGCAAAACTCGTCGGGGGGAATTCAAAGTGGTCGCTTATGGCAGGTGGGCGCTTAAACCAGGTCGTCGGGTGACCAGGTTTGACTGTATTTCCCATTGCGATTTAATGATCATTTAAGTTATTAACATGGGTACATGGGTCTTCTTGACTTTAATAAATAGTTGGATATAATGATGTGATATGAGGCTCTACCGTGTATCATTTATTTGTCCGATAATTTCATTAAGTGAGGAATGTATAGTCAAACATATAAAAGCAGGTAAATAGTCGAACAGGAATTGTAGGTTTCAAAGAACACAGTCAATTTTATTTATCACTTAAAAAAACCCATCCAGAGTGAAAGTCCCACTATACTGTTGTCAAAATCCACCTACGCGGTGCCATTTTCGTAAGTGGAATTTTCGTGCGTCGTTTAAATGACGTAAGATATGCAATGCAGCTTAATTCGTTCCCACTACAGATAAAAGGACACCATAAGACAATGCCAACGTTCCTTACATGCATTGTACACGCATTTTATAAAGACTTTAGTAAGAGTTTAAATATGATTAAGTTCTGTCTGAACGTATCGTATGATATAACTTGCAAATTAATAGTCTTAAATATGTTAACACACCACAGACGGTCCTCGAATAGTTAAATCGCTCGTTTATTATGATATTAATGATATGGAGTAATACCACTCCCCTGACTCCATGTCATGTGATAACATTTTAACTAAATAACTATAACATACATAACCGACATACATAAATATACTACTCTATAGGAGCAGAGTCTGGTGAACAATGCTACTACAGATGAGACTTTATACTATCCAGAGGTTTAGATGAAACTGCAATGCATAAATAAACGGTATATAATTGATCACGCTTAAACGGACGCTTTTATTGAAATAGCATTTATATGATAACGACTTGTGACAACAAATATAACAAGTACACTCATCCACGGATGTTCATCGGATAATCGAGGTTTGAATTTGAATTCCCCGATTTTGTATAAGCCGAGGGCGTGGAATCCGTCCGTTGTGGACCGGCTAAGGTGCAAAAATCGCCTTCTTGAAGATAAATACAGTGATTTAGGAAGTATCTATACGGTTTATCCGTTCTTTAAGGAAATCTGTTTTTATTTACAAAAAACAAACTCCGCATGTATTAACAACACATTCTTATCTGCAACATTGATATATGACATGTTTGTCTGACATGTTGGTCAGGCAATGTTGAGGGTAGCGATTTAAGGTCGCAAAAATAAGGATGTTTTATGATAGGTGACTTTTCTTTTTGTTTCGAATTCAATCTTTTATTATAACCAGCAACAATGAGGTATAGTGTTTTCCATTTTTAGATTTTCGTTTCGTAATTTAATATCAAGAATTCCATAATAAATTTGTTTTAGTTCCTACTGATAAAGCAGCTAATAATGTAATACTATTTGACACCTACATAACGTCAATGTTTTATCTCTGGAACTCGGGAGCACTAATTCGTACACCCAAGTTCGATCTACAGAGGATGATGTTGTTTCCGTGCATATCACCCGGTGTACGACTTTTATGGCAGGCAAAGCAAACTTCTAACTATGTACTGGATTCCAAAATTAAATAAACGGCCTCATACAGCGCGATTTATTTCTAATTCCAGTGCATATACCAATATAAACATCTCCAAACTTTTAACTTCTTGTCTTACTGCCCTTAAAGATCAAGTTATACACTATTGTGCTAAAACTTTGGGATTAATTCACTATGAGCTCTTGCCGAAAAGAATGTGAATCATTTAATTACCTGTGAGTTACTATTTTTGTCAGGTATAGATAATTTGTTGGTATATCTATGGGTACGAACAGAGCACCACTTGGCGCAGATTTGTTTTTGTATTGCTATGAAAGAGATTTCATTTTGAGTTTTTCACCATATACTCAGGCAGATTTAAATGATCTGGATGACATATTGAACTTTGACAATACTTTCTTTTATTATTTCTGATACTGACGTTCTTTTCTTGATTTGACGCTTCTTTTCTTGATTTATTTGTTGATTTACATATATAGTTTATATTATCATCCTTCTTGTTTAATAGTTTTATATCGATAACTTTACATACATTTTAAATTACTAATTAATTTCTTCATCTTTCGTCGGTTTTTGCGCACAATATGACCTATTTATGTATCGACGTTCCGTTAAACACCATTCATTCATTTATTTCTTGATTTACATCTCTATTAAAAATGGAGAAATAATAAGTAAAATCTATGATAAGAGAAATGATTTTAATTTTGATATTGTTAATTATCTCCACATATATGGGGATATTACACGATCTACTTCTTATGGTGTCTATGTTTCTCATATATCGCACAGTAGTCGGCGCCTTAGACCACTCGACTACCTAGCCAACCTGAAATGATTGGTTTCGGTGGTCGGGTCATACTAAGGTCGTACTACTGAACGTGTCGGATATATTTGTGCCTTTCGTCAAATAACGACAACCATAGCGTATAATGTATACGATAGAGTATTCACTTTACATGATTATAACCTCAGGTATATATACAACATTTTACCATATAAAGACGCCAGATCAATACTGATACACTGAATTAACATATATTATATTAATTTTGAGAGAATTAAATTCAGAATAACGATCTTTCTGTAACGTAGGATCTATAAGATACAAGTACAAACATGAAATATTATTTGCGGATAAAATGTTGTACAAATCACTTCCCAGCGGATTCGAACCCGCACCTAGGACACCAACGTCGACACAGCGCCTCGCACAATAGCCGGCGCCTTATAACACTCGACACCTAGCCAGCCTAAAAATATTTATTTCGGTGGACGGGTCATATTAAGGTCGTGCTACTGAGCGTGTCGGATATATACGTGCCTTACCGTCAAATAACGACAACCATAGCGTATAATGTATACGATAGAGGATTCACTTTACGTGATTATAACTTCAGGTATATATACAACATGTTACCATAGTAAGACGCCAGATCAATACTGATACACTGACTTTAGATATATTATATTATTTTTGAGAGAATTAAATTCAGAATAACGAACTTTATTTAACGTGATATCTATAAGATACAAGTACAAATATTAAATATTATATGAGAAAACATTTTGTACAAACCACTTTCAAGCGGATTCGAACCCACACCTAGGACACACATTTCGACACAGCGCCTTGCACAATATCCGGCGCCTTTGACACTCGACCACCCAGTCAACCTAAAAGATTGGTTTCGGTGGACGGGTCATACTAAGGTTGTACTACTGAACGTGTCGGATATCTTCGTGATTTACCGTCAAATAACGACAACCATAGCGTATAATTTATACGATAGAGGATTCACTTTTACATGATTATAACTTCATGTATATATACAAAATTTTACCATAGACATATATATGTACAAATGTACATAACAAATGTAACACTTATAATTCAGAACAATTAACATGAAACGACAAAGACCAAAGCACAGAGTTTAAATCTACTCGAACGACCTATTTGTGCAATACGTTTACACGGTGCTTTCAAAAATAATTGCAATGGTGAAGGCATTTCGTCAAGGTAAGATCGGAATTGAATTGTGTTGATCGGCTCATCAACACTTTATTTAGAGCCGACCCAGAGAGGAGGGGAATGTTATATCGAAATCCGGGAACTTGTCCTAATAATACTAACAAATAGATGATTTAGTTTCTTTTAAGTGTTCAGGTGATAAACTCCGCTACACAGGACAACCCGGTTTACGTCCCCGTTTACGTCCCCATCCAACGGACACGACGACGGGAAAGTCTCTTTCCAAAGAAAACACCGACGAATCTCAGTGGCGCCGATGAGGCTAGATTATCGGGTACATGTGTTTCGCGGTAACCACTGTGACACGCCATCCCTTCATGTATCATTAAATAGCATACTCACATAAAATAACAACATGCCACATTCCCAAAAAGAAATAAAAAAATATCGGACAGGGAAAGTAGCATTCAAGGAGGACAGTCAACCACAAAACATCGAAACAAACACGCAAACAGACAAACAAGAAGGCAAAAGCAATAATAAATGCAAACGACATCACAAACACAAAAGGGTTGACAATAGGGCTACCGCCTTGGTACGGTCAGTGGCAAAGTAGGCCACTGGGGGGTTTAAACCGGTTCTAGGGTGCACCAAACCTCACACTTACCCTACTGTCATCCCATTAAAACAGGACAGTGTAAATAAAGAAATCCCCGCCATGATCTAATCTCTAACCAACAAGGCAGCATCAATAGGCAATATAAGTGAAACACAAATATGCTCGTGTAAATATAATACCAAATAAAAATAGCCTAGAAAGCAACAATGAAGGTACTCAATCACTTGGCAGAAGCCAGAGCAGTAAGAGAATAAACCATTAAGGGCACGACAAGAAAGGTCATGGACAAACATCAAACGCCACCGTCCCAATGGGCTTTAGGTAGGCGTCATCATAGGGTCCACAGCTTGTCCGGTCATCGTACAATTAAAGAGGAAAGCATAGTGGCGAACTGTAAAAGCGTCCACCCCCAAGGCATGCAGTACGTTGCAAAATGATAGGATCATAACCTCTTTTGATACACTGTTTAACAAGTTTAACAAAGATAGCATGAAAATGATCATGACCAAGAATCTTACGAAGTTTATAAATCACATCACCATAGAAGTCAGGTTGTGGTAGTCCTTGTCGCAGAAGAGTCCTTAAATTACTTTTATATTCGGAAAGAAGATCAGGGTTACGATAATAACATTTTGCAAAGGTTTTACGAAGTTTATGGTAACGGTAAAGAAGGCTAAAAATATCGGACAGGGAAAGCAGCATTCAAGGACGACAGTCAACCACAAAACACAAAAACAAACACGCAAAAAGACAAACGAAAAGGCAAAAGTAATAAAAAATGCAAACGACATCACAAACACAAAAGGGTTGACAATAGGGCTACCGCCTTGGAACGGTCAGTGGCAAAGTAGGCCACTGGAGGTTTAAACCGGTTTTAGGGTGCACTAAACCTCACACTTACCCTACTGTCATATCATTAAAACAGGACAGTGTAAATAAAGAAATCCCCGCCATGATCTAATCTCTAACCAACAAGGCAGCATCAATAGGCAATATAAGTAAAACATAAATATGCTCGTGTAAAAATAATACAAAAAAACAATAGCCTAGAAAGCCACAATGAAGGTACTCAATGACTTGGCAGAAGCCAGAGCAGTAAGAGAATACACCATTAAGGGCACGACAAGAAAGACCATGGACAAACATCAAACGCCACCGACCCAATGGGCTTTAGGTAGGCGTGGTATTATCTGCTTGAAGCAGAGGTGTCATTGGATTCCATCCAACTCATTGTTGCCAGGTTTGGACAAGATTTGAAGGTAAACACATTTAAAATGTATCAACATATGAACATTTTTTAATTACATTACTTTTTATTAACACTTTATAAACACTATAACATTTAAAAACACTTTTATTTCATCTTCTTAGCATATATATAAATTCGATATCTTCCGTATTCATTGGATTCTCTATAATAAACTCATTTTATCCGAATTAACGGTATATCCGAAATTCTGCGTTTCGAACATTCTCGTTAAAAGAAATATAAAAAGATCGGACAGGGAAAGTAGCACTCAAGGAGGACAGTCAACCACAAAACACAGAAACAAACATAGAAACAGACAAACAAGAAGGCAAAAGTAATAATAAAAGTAAACGACATCACAAACACAAAAGGGTTGACAATAGGGCTACCGCCTTGGAACGGTCAGTGGCAAAGTAGGCCACTGGTGGTTTAAACCGGTTCTAGGGTGCACCAAACCTCACACTTACCCTACTGTCATCCCAATAAAACAGGACAGTGTAAATAAAGAAATCCCCCCATGATCTAAACTCTAACCAACAAGGCAGCATCAATAGGCAATATAAGTAAAACACAAATATGCTCGTGTGAATATAATACAAAAAAACAATAGCCTAGAAAGCCACAATGAAGGTACTCAATGACTTGGCAGAAGCCAGAGCAGTAAGATAATACACCATTAAGGGCACGACAAGAAAAAACATGGACAAACATCAAACGCCACCGTCCAATGGGCTTTAGGTAGGCGTCATCATAGGGTTCACAGCCTGTCCGGTCATCGTACAATTAAAGAGGAAAGCATAGTGGCGAACTGTATAAGGATCCATCACCAAGCATGCAGTACGTTGCAAAATGATAGGGTCATAACCTCTTTTGATAAGCTTTTGAACAAGTTTAACAAAGATAATATGAAAGTGATCATGACCAAGAATCTTACGAAGTTTATAAATCACATCACCATAGAAGTCAGGTTGTGATAGTCCTTGTCGCAGAAGAGTCCTTAAATTACATTTATATTTGGAAAGAAGATCAGGGTTACGATAATAAAACTTTGCAAAGATTTTACGAAGTTTATGGTAACGGTAACCCTGATTGTTTAACTTTTTAGTTATACAAAGATTACGAATATTAAAGTCCTCAACTTGAGTACAAGCTCTAGAAAAACGAATAAGTTGAGACAGATACACCCCATAAGAAGTTGCTCGGGGAACTTCCCCATCCAAGTCGGGTTTATTAACAATGTCAAAATTAAAATCATCTCTCTTGTCATAGATTTTGCTTATTATTTTACCATTTACAATCGAGAGATCTAAATCAAGAAAAGAAGCGTTATTATCAGATATTTTTTCTTTATTAAGCCGAAGTTCTTTAGGATAAATATTATGAACCATAGTTGGAAAGAAAGGGTTGTCAATGTTCAGTATGTCATCCAGATACCGAGAGGTGTCATTAAAAGCTTCAAAAACATCTGCCTGGGTATCTGGTGAAAGACTCAACATAAAATCCCTTTCATAGCAAAATAAAAACAAATCTGCGACAAGTGGTGCACAGTTCGTACCCATATGGATACCAACAATTTGTCTATAAACGGTGGTACCATACCTGACGAAAATATTATCTAATAGGAAGATGAGTGCTTCACAAACTTCATAGCAAGTCCACATAGAATAATTGTCTAAACTGCTGTTAGTGAAAAACGCTTTAATATTATAACATGCCAAAATTGTATTATTTTCTCCAGCGAATGTTTTTTGAATAAGATAAATTAGCTTGTCTTTAATAAGATGATGTGGTAAGGTTGTATATAGTGTAGAGAAGTCATAAGTACTTATTGATGAAACTTGACTTTTATTGAAAATGTTATCAAGAACGTCTCCTGAATTTTTTATAGACTAAAATAAATCAATCCCAGAGTTTTCATAAGTTTTATCACAATATAGTTTAACGTGAACTTTAACGGCAGTAAGACAAGAAGTTAAAAGTTTGGAGATGTTTGTTGTGGTGCAGGCACTAGAATTAGAAATAAAGCGAGCCTTACACGGATTTTTATGTAATTTAGGAATCCAGTATATGGTAGGCAGTTTATTTTGCTTATCGCTTACACCAGCCTTGAAAGTAGTGCACCGAGTGATATGTGCGGAAACAACATCATCCTCAGTAGAATTAACTGGAGTATACGAATTGGTGCTGCCGAGTTCCAGAGATAAAAGATTGACGTAATGTAGGCGTCAAACAATAATTACATTATTAGCTGCTTTATCTGCAGGAATTAAAACAAATTTATTATGAAATTCCTGAAATCCCGATTTTAGATTACGAAAGGAAAACCTAACCCTGATTGAGTAGCTTTTTAGTTATACAAAGATTACGAATATTAAAGTCCTCAACTCGAATACAAGCTCTTGTAAAACGAATAGGTTGAGACACATACACCCCATAAGAAGTTGCTCGGGGAACATCCCCATCCAAGTTGGGATAATTAACAATGTCAAAATTAAAATCATCTCTCTTGTCATATATTTTGCTAATTATTTCACCATTTTCAATCGAGAAATCTAAATCAAGAAAATAATCGTTATTATAAGATATATTAGCTTTGTTAGTGCATTTACATCATATACACGCAAGTGCAATAATGCTTATTAGAAAAACGATTAAAGAAAAAAAATAGAACCCTGACTCTAAATGTCACAGGATGGCCATGAGTGGTTGGGACTAACTCAGGAAAGAATAACTGTCAGTGACTGCTTCACATAAGTTGAATGCAACTTTTAATTGATGTTAAATAGATACATATATCAAAGAAAAAGAAAGCGAATTCACAGATGAACGATGACAAAATAATGTTGTTTTAACGAAAAAGACGTTTGTATACTGTATTTAATGTACTGGCTAAATATACTGACTGTAGATGACGAGAACTGGGTACTTTGGATTTTGTTAAGTACTTTGAATTGGTTTAGCTTTCGATGTTCCAAATTCTAATATATGCCAACTAAAATTATTTCGACAACCTGTTTTACAAGCATTGCCAGTACAAATGCGTTTGCACATTTTGTTTTCGAAATATTTAATGTCTGAATTACAGTTAATTTCAGACGATATTCAATTAAAAGGGAGGTAATTTTGGAATATTAATGTTTTGTTTCATTATAGACGGAACATCTGCAATAAATGTGTCAAATTTTTATATATTTTTTATATTATTTCCTACCAGTCTTAAGAATTTCATATCTTTAAGCCGACTTTGACTTAGGGTATGTGTTTTATCAGCACATTTCATGTTTTCATATAAAAAGAGGGTAACTCTCAAAAGAAGTAACAATTTAAACAAAAATATTGGTCAAAACAAAATGCTTGTCACACGACTATTTTAAAATATTTTAAACTAAGAAAATTAGTTAAGATACAAAAGTGAGTAATTCGGAATTTCTAACTGTATATATATACATTTAAAAGTAAAGTAAGAGACGTCTCTTAGGACAACGGGATAAAAATGTGGCCACCCTGGAAAGATAACTTGTAATACAATCTATAGTAATTGATTAATTGCCGCATTCTCAGTATAAAAAACAACATTTACAAAGCAGATTACTTTGTGATAAACACATTTGTCAATATTCTTCTGCCTGTATAGATAATTAATCTTTCTCATGATGTTCTGTCCAAATCTATCTAAGTTTTAGAATCAAATTATTCATCTAACTCAACTGTAGCCGATGCTGTTGTCATTTCAAAAAAGTCTGATCGTTCGATAATTATAAAAGTCCACATCCCCCCGGACTGGAAATGATGAAACGTTAAATACTCGTGCTTCCGTTTTGCCTCAACATTCGTTGGAATTTCCACCGTCGCGAGTGTGTATCTTGTGCAGGTTTTATACAGATTTTGGTGACACTATCCGTAGGCGAGTGTGTATCTTGTGCAGGTTTTATACAGATTTTGGTGACACTATCCGTAGGCGGTTTCTTTGTCGTTTGAGTAAAATATAGCAGACGAGACCAACGACGGTTGCACCGATAATTAATCCCAATAAAAACAAACTTGCCGACAATACCTCACCTGTAACATAAAACGAAACATGTTAAGTCAAGAACAATACTGGCCCCGTATTCACAAAACTTCTCGATTTGAGTATACACTCAAACTCAACTTTAATGTCCAATACAATTAGTATGTTATGCATAATATTCGAAATATATTACTCTTTAAATATGCATCTTTAGGATTTAAATTTATTTTAATTATATTTTGAGTGCTTTATCATTTCTCGATATGAACAATTCCAATATCTGAGTTTAGGAGCAAACTGAAGTTAAGAGGTTTTGTTAATACGTTGCCTGGTAATTGTATATTATTTATAGACTATAAATTGGCCACATACTGTGATGTTTTTACGGAGAGTATACACGTAGAAATGACCGCAGCGTATGCTAATTGACGGATGTAAATGTTTACACATAAATAATATTGGTTATGAGAATTTATTAATGCTCGATTCATAAAGTAGTGTTTATGAGCATTTATATATCCTCGATTCTTGAAGAATTGTTTATGAGCATTTATTGATGCTCGATTCATGAAGTATTGTTTATGACAATTTATTGATGCTCGATTCATGAATTATTGTTTATGACAATTTATTGATGCTTGATTCGTGAAGTATTGGTTATGAGAATGTATTGATGCTCGGTTCATGAAGTATTGTTTATGACATTTTATTGATGCTCGATTCGTGTGAAGTATTGTTTATGATTATTTATTGATGCTCGATTCATGAAGTATTGGTTATGAGAATTTATTGATGCTGGATTCGTGTGAAGTATTGTTTATGACAATTTATTGATTCTCGATTTATCAATTATTGTTTATGACAATTTACTGATGCTTGATTCGTGAAGTATTGGTTATGAGAATGTGTTGATGCTCTATTCATGAAGTAGTGTTTATGACATTTTATTGATGCTCGATTCGTGAAGAATTGTTTATGAGAATTAATTGATGGTCGATTCAAGAATGATCGTGTATGACAATTTATTGCTGCTTGATTCGTAAAGTATTGTTTATGAGAATTTATTGATGCTCGATTCATGAACTATTGTGTATGACAATTTATTGATGCTCGGTTTATGAAGTATTGGTTTTGACACTTTATTGATTCTCGATTTCAAGAACTATTGTTTATGAGAATTTATTGATGCTCGGTTTATGAAGTATTGATTATGACAATTTATTGGTGCTAGATTCGTGTGAAGTATTGGTTATGAGAATGAATTAATGCTCGATTTATGACATTTTATTGATGCTTGATTCGTGAAGTATTTGTTATGAGAATGTATTGATGTTCGATTCATGAAGTATTGTTTATGACATTTTATTGATGCTTGATTCGTATGAAGTATTGGTAATGACAATTATTGATTCTCAATTTCATGAATTATTGTTTATGACAATTTGTTGATGCTTGATTCGTGAAGTATTGGTTATGAGCATGTATTGATGCTCGATTCATGAGGTATTGTTTATGACATTTTATTGATGCTCGATTCGTGAAAATATGTTTATAACAATTATTGATGCTCGATTAGTGTGAAGTATTGTTTTTGACAATTTATTGATTCTCAATTGATGAATTATTGTTTATGACAATTTATTGATGCTTGATTCGTGAAGTATTAGTTATGAGAATATATTGATGCTCGATTCATGAAGTAGTGTTTATGACATTTTATTGATGCTCGATTCGTGAATAATTGTTTATGACAATGTATCGATGCTCAATTTGTGTGCATTTTGTTTATGAGAATGAATTGATGGTCGATTCAAGAATTATCGTTTATGACAATGTATTGATGCTTGATTCGTGAAATATTGTTGATGAATGACTAAGACTGTTAATGAACGGTAGTGGAAAGTGCATGCTACCGTTCACGCCCTCTATCCCCGAGTTGAGCAGAACTCAATATTTAAAATACCAATAGTGCAGAAATTTGAGCTCAAAGATAGTATGCATATGACGGTGATCATGGAACCTTCAATGCGGTATTTTCACACCATTCTATGGCCAGCGGCGTATGATCCCAGTTTCTAAAAAAACGCGTTGCCCTAAACGAGTCAATGGGCGAGAAAAGCAACAAAAAGAAAAACGGAATTTGCAGTGAGTAGAGGTTATGAAGCCTGCGTATCACAGGTAACAGTCAAAAGATTAAATTAAAAAGCAGGCATCCTAAGGGTGATTAAACAATTCACGTTACCATCCGTTTTAAGCCCACCATAGGGTCCACAATATGTAGAATCATCTCACAATCAAAGAGGAAAGGATAGTGGTGAACTGTATATGAGGCAACCACTAAACATGCAATACGTTGCAACTTGATAGGCTCATAAACGCTGTTGAGAAACCTTTTTAAGAAGATTAATAAAGAGTGCATGAACGTTATTATGACTTTAAAGCCTCAACTTTTGGGCTTGATGATCCCAAAGGACCAAATAAGTTCTAACACTACTGATTTATAGTCAGGGCTAACCCTAATCCTAAATTGTAATAATCCTTTTCAAAGAGTTCTGAAAATTACTTTTAACATTTAAAAGAAGATCAATATTACAATAATACAAATTTTCCAATGATTATAAACATATTCGTATTACAGAACATTACATATTTACTCGTAGAACATGGATACAAGTAAATGCATACCAAAAAGACAGTAAAATATATCAAATAAACAGAACAAAGAAGGATAACTCCATGTCCACCGCCATATGCATGCCATCATAGGGATGGTTAACATTTTGTGCTGTTGATTTTATGAATATTGAGTTCTGCTCAACCCGGAGCTAGAGGGCGTGAGCGGTATCTAGCATATTTCACTACCACTCATGAACAGTCTCAATCAAACCGAGACTGCAATATTTCGTATGTGTCGTGCTCGGCCGTTTCCAAAGGTCCATTATCATACTATTTTTTTACACGTCGTGTGAACGAGGGCCTGAACGGTAGCTAGCACTTTTCACTACCGTTCATGAACAGTCTCAGTCAAACAAACTGCAATATTATTTGTATTTATCGTGTTCTGCGATTTCCAAATTTCATCTTTCATACTATTTTCATTAAGGAAATTTACTTTATTTAATAGTTATGCATTATTTAATTTTGAGTTCAATGTTATAATATATTCGTGCTTTGTAGATAAATATAAATACATAGTTTATAAAACAACATACACTTACACAAACTGATCTGTATTACATTTGCTTCCTTCATTTGTTCAACAGTTTCTGGCGTCGTAATGTGTATTCCAGCTTGTGACATCAATTTGCCTTCATGCGCAGCTTCGCTTTTAGTTGTCATATACGTTGTTATCACATATTGTGATGAACTGTTTGGTACTATACTAGTATTAGCCTCTGTTGTAACTTCCTTCATTTTGATTGTTTGGACGTGTGCAGTTCCTGCCGATGTCGGTCCTGTTGATGTAATTTCTGCCGATATAGTCGCTCTCTGTGTTGCTCGCTTCAGTGAAGTTCTTGTCGATGTAGCTGAAGCGCCTGTCGTCGAAGAAGCTCGTGTCGTCGAGGAAGCTCCTGTCAATGTAGTTTCTAGTGATGTAGTTTCTATCAATAAATCTGTAGCTACAGGTACTGACATCGACGTTTTCATACTATATGGTTTGGCCTTTCCTGTTGATTTAGGAGTAATATATTGAGATATAGATGTGTGATGATTCGGATGAGTTACAGCACAGTACACAGCACATGGACCGGATAGGTCTATATCAGTTTCTTGGACATCATGACAATGCGATAAGCACGTGTATTTGTCATCACTGGCATTGCAGCATAAAGGGCGTGATTTTGTAGCTATACCAATATTACCATGGCAACCGGAACAATCCCATGCTGACCACGATGCTAATTCACATACACTAAGGTGTATATTTCCAACCGTGCACAAGTGTCCATGCGTACTTATGATACATTGCAATATCACCAGTAGAACCAATGCAATTACCAGTGTGTTCATGGTTACTTTTAACCTAATCCTTCGACTTAACTACCTTAAGTTATCAAAAAAGGCAGAATCACGTAGAATTGACAATATAAGAAAGTGTATCTACCAATTAAATAGTAGATCTATGCTAGTAAAGACAATTAATCGGAATGATTTAATTTAAATGTATCCAGATGAAAATTACCACCATATAATGAATAACAGGTTTAAGAAGATGTCCTGATTTATATACCTTTTTGCTATCTACGATTTCAGATACATAACATAACGAGCATGACATTGCAGATACTGGTGCAATATCCGGGGAACAGGACTGTAAAATAAATGACCAATCAGCGGACTCTACGATATGTAAAGTGTTTGAGAGCATGAGCAGTCCGAGGTAACGACGAATGTCACCTAACTCATAAAGGGACACACGGTTTAACGTTTCTCTAAATAGTAGTTTGACATATTTTTAAAATATACTGTACTAATAAAGGTTATATCCGCAAATGTTACTAATTCAGAATTTTGTTTGGTTTAAACATATTTTATATGTTCAATGGTTTACAACAGTTCATATATACATTGTACAATCATATTAAAGGATTAGAACGAAAGCAAACTGCTTATATATTTCTTCTCTTAGGAAAGATTGTTGTAATAAATAAAAATGGCTATTACATTTTGAAATTTTAGGGCTGTGAACTTCATCCAAACATTACAAGTGTAGCAAGAAATAACAAACAGAACATATAAACTTTCAGCAAAAAAAAATATACTAAGGCAAAAATAAGAAGCTAATGTAATTTAGATTCAAACAATAAAATCATGATAGATTATATTGGAACAAAAATGAGAAATTGTATATATATTTTTATTAAAAGAAATAGTCAAAACGTTTGGGATACCCAGGACGGTGACAGTGGGGAGGGGCAACGAGCGCATGCAGCACACGTCGCGAAAAGTATTCCTATGTTCAAATAATTTTTGTTTAATTAAATAAATAAAATAGTTCGCTACTGGTGACATTCATCAGAAATGTTACAATTTGTATTAAGCTCCCCAGCAGCGCATTTTGCCACTGACCATTTCAAGGCGGTAGCCGTGTTTTCAAACCGTTTGTGTTTGTGACGTCAGGTGCATTGCTTCTAATTAACATGGTAAGTTTTATTTGTTTTAATGGATGTTTTTGGCTGTGTTCTGTGAAAGCTACATTTCCTTTTCGACAACTTATACATGTAGTAATATCTCCATTCTGACGTTGTAACAAAAGGGATAAATAAAAAATGCGATTGCAAGCAAAATGGTCTCGACTCAACGACGAAGTTAATGAATATATGAAACACATCGGCACGACCAATTATTAAACAATATATAACAGATATTTATATTTGTTTTATTAGAAGATCAAAATAGGATGATATTGTTACATTACAAGGACACATGGCAATTGTGTAGTGTGTGTCAAGCATTACTAGTGTGTGTGCACGTGCGTGTGCGAGCTTGCGAGCTTGTGCGCGAGCATGCGTGCGTATATGTGTGTGTCATTCTACCATAAATATAAATATCGAACAGGAAAAGTAGCATTCAAGGACGACAGTCAACCACAAACACACACAGAAACAAAGAACAACTTTAAAGATGAATAAAAGGCCAAATAAGACATCACAATCACAAAAGGGTTGACAATAAGACTACCGCCTTGGAACGGTCAATGTCAAAAAAGGCCGCTGAAGGTTTAAACCAGGTTCTAGGGTGCACCAAACCTCACACTTACCCTACTGTCATCCAAATAAAACGGGACAGTGTAAATAAAAAAATCCCCGCTATGAACTATTCTCTAATCAACAAGGCAGCATTAATAGGCAATATAAGTAAAACACAAAGCTGCTAGTGTATATATAAATACAGAAAAACAATAGCATAGAAAGACAAAAGGAAGGTACACAATGACTTGGCAGAAGCTATAGCAACAGGAGAACAAACCATTGAGGGCACGACAAGACAAGACTGAACATCAGACATAAGCCACCAGAGAATCCTGGTACAGTTCGATTTATTTATCCAGTATCATTTTAACTTTAAACCTGATTGCATATATTTAAATAAAATGTTGAGGTTTCATTTGTTCGTCTTATTTCAGCACAGGTTTAAATATATTATTAGTGCAGTATTATGAACAGTTAATAATATCAAAATTTAACGAGATGCAAGGTGTTTTTAAAAAATCAAGATTGCCGTATGTTCCTTTAATTGTTAAACTCCAACAAGTTGTTCGTGTGCTTATTTTAAATCCTGACACGTTCAGATGGACGCTTAAATAGTGCTTGATATGGTACGAGTGAACGTTCCCAAACTCAACGAGCAATTTGTCATCTCGTTGACAGTTTTTGAAAGATAAAACAAATACAGCAAGATAATGGTACAGAGTACGTGCGGACAGTGATATTTGAACATGACGACAGTGATAAGTTCAAAACTGATAGATTGCTTCACTTGGAGAATGTACATAATATATTATACTTAGAAGTCAGACATATTAAACACTCTTTACAACAAAATGCAACTGAAATCATGTTATATTTAATAAATTGAATTTCAATACTTAATTGTTATTTAATTGCTTTACGACACCTTCGTATAGTTACTAGTGTATGGCGCCATTTACAGAACAAAGAACTTTTGAACTGAGTATTGGTAAACGGCTAATCAACACATTATGGATTAATTAATCAAGATTATGTCGAGCTGTCAAAGTTAGAGGGAATGGATATATAGGCAACACATACATTACGTGGCCTCGCCTAAATTCCATTAAGCGATGGGAAAGCTTATATTAGCAGGATTTTATAACGGATATTTCGACAATAAAACACGTTTAAAACATTGTTTTACTGAAGAAATGCGATAACCTGGTTAAAATTACCTATTAAATTATAATATTTTATAATATGCAAACTTTTATAGCCGAAATTTAAGTTTTATTTCAGGGGTTGGATGGGGTTGGATGGGATATGAAAGTTAATACTCGGACCACGTAATGTCAGATAGATTCCAGTTATTTAGCGTGCTTGGAGTATAGACACCGATACATGGGATCGCCCGATAATTGGCCCTATCCGACGTAAGAGCCATATGTAAATGTCGTGCCTAAGGATACACCGACATTCCCAGTGGAGCAAGTGAGTCTCGAACCCGTGACCCCCGGAACTCTCTTTAGAGACAATATACAAGATACAAGAAGCTTTATTTAAAGTCGGCTTTTACAACAAAAACATTAGCTGGAAGTCTATTTTCCTTCAAACATTTATAAATGAGTAAAATAAACTACAAATAGGAATCACATAAAAGATAAGCACATACATATTGTCTAAAGAATAGTACAACATTCATACACAATACAATTATTCGATAAAATAGTAAACAAATGATGCAAATGTGACATAAAACTAAAATATACACATATGTTATAGAGACATGTATTGGGACAGGTCATCTCATAAACACACATGTTATAGAGACATGTATTGGGACAGGTCATCTCATATACACACATGTTATGGAGACATGTATTGGGACAGGTCGTCTCATATACACATATGTTATAGAGACATGTATTGGGACAGGTCATTTCATATACACATATGTTATTGAGACATGTATTGGGCACGTCATCTCATATACATATGTTATAGAGACATGTATTGGGACAGGTCATCTCATATACACATGTTATAGAGACATGTATTGGGACAGGTCATCTCATATACACATATGTTATAGAGACATGTATTGGGACAGGTTATCTCATATACACATGTTATAGAGACATGTATTGGGACAGGTCATCTCATATACTCATATGTTATAGAGACATGTATTGGGACAGGTCGTCTCATATACACATATGTTATAGAGATATGTATTGGGACACGTCATCTCATATACACATATGTTATAGAGACATGTCTTGGGACAGGTCATCTCATATACACATCTGTCATGTTAGTAATCCTAGGAGTTTCTAGAAAGTAAGAGAAAAGTAAACAATTAAATCAAACAGTGCTAAAATCAACACATCTATATCGAACGCTTTCGACTTTTATCGCAGGATACACACATACATTTACAGAAACAAACACATACTGTATATTTGTGTTCATATAAAACCTATAATTCCGAAGACGTATTAAATACTAGTGTGGACAAAATGCTTCTAGATTTTCGTCTGGGAGTCTACTGCGGTCAGTGGATCAGATTGCTGTTATTTTATTAAAGTTCGCAGAAATAAACAGATTTCTCCTTTCATACTCCTTTTTTGGTTAGGTCGCCTGATAACCCAGTATACCCAGTATACAAAGCTATTCAGTAAAAGATGAACGATGAGCGCATCCATATGGAACACGTGACGGAATTATCTAACTTGATTGGTCAAATGATAGTCTATGGAGGCAGCCATTTGCAATTTATAATAAAGTCCATTATATTAAGTGTGAATTTCCTTTTATAATTTCCAATCAAATTAATTCAGAGCAATCCACGATATATTTTATCGTATCCAACCTTTGATAATTATAATTGCTATTTCCATAAAACACGTTCGCCGATTTCTGTCAACGGTAAATGTGGCGTGTATCCGACGAGGCAGTTCCGATTGGGTTTACGATCAATCAAGTCGCCAGTTACTGTGATAATCGTTAATACGGAATTTAAGTTTACTGTATGATGCTTGATTTGAATAAATATTATTGTCTCTACAGTAGTTATTTTTTTTACAAACAAATGAAATGTGTAAATTGACGGTTTATGTACGTAGGCCCGAAGCTATTCTCTTTCGTTGATTTTAAATGGTTGAAGAGTGTTGAGTCGCAGAATGAAATAGTGCAGTGTATCTACAGCTAGTCTATTAATTACTATATTAAAAGGAAGATAACTCTTTAAGGCATTTCATGTACTTGATTACATTGAGTGATGTCCCTTGTTAGGTTTGTGTTTTAAAGAAGGCTGATTAAAGTTTTACTGAACCTTTAATGGTGTTGTTCTGGGTTAAATCCTGTAAAAAAGTACCTTTAATGAGGCATTCGTAGTCAGTTACTACAAATAGGTTTCCCGATTTGTCCTTACAGTGTCTGACCATTCAATGTTATGGTCAGTACAGTGTAAATATGCATATGTACAGTTCGCTTCTAGACACAGAATGTTACGTGGTCGATTTCCGACAGCGGAACTCATATTCAAAAATGTCACCGTCTCTTAATTTATGCTCACAGATATTCCCATCGATTAAATATTATCAGAATTCTGCAACACCCACGTTCGTAAATCCTAACATCCCACCCTGTTATGACTGTCAATAGAAACTTTATAAAATATCGTCCGTATCGTACCTTTGAAATTGGACCTAATTTAACTTACAGAGCATGAACACAACAGGTTCTTATTATCATTTTCCAGTAGTACAGTCCTCCATTTGAAACAAAGTTAACTTACTAACGATAAACCGGAGTGCGTGGTCCAGTGGTAGAGCTCAGAATTCCAGATCGAGAGGTCGTGGGTTCGATCCTCGCCGCGGCCAAGTTATTTATCCTTGAGTAAGATAATTAATCCACATTGCATAGTACTGGTTCTACCCAGGAAGCCATCGAGAGTGATTAATCTAAGTTGCAATAACTTGTTTCGCAATCGATGTAAAATGAATATGTTTAAACTAAATATTCCGGAGGGCCGTTAAACAAATACTGCACTAACGTACACGAGATTTGCTCGGGTCAACTAAAATACACTTTGTGATATATAAGTAATTATATCAATTGCATGAGGGAATGAATCAACAATTTTCGACGACTGCTATAATTTATTAATGATCCGCGTAAGGCCCAGGAAAGTCACATACGATTTTTCTTTTATTTTATGTGCGTGTATTTGTCAAACGTCCAGTATTTTATGTATCCCCATTCATTTATCTAGGAATAAATAATCACAAACATCAAGAAAACATCAGTTACAAGCGTTCAATTTCCGTACACCGACTTGTTCAAAATAGTCCCGCCATCTAGATCTCCATCCACTTCATTTAAAGTTTGCAGACATAGGATTAGTCGTCCCTATGAGATTATAGACGCCAAACCGTATCAGTGAATTAATTGACATTTCCCCCCTAAATCGACTCTCAGTGCTTTACACTGCAATGAATTGCTCAGAGTAAAATAAAACGCCATCCATTATACAAAATTAGACTCAATTAACGCCATTCATTAACAAAACTAGACTCGGTTAACGCCATTCATTATACAAAACTGGACTCAATTAACGAAATTCATTATACAAAACTAGACTCAAATAACGAAATTCATTCTACAAAACTAAACTCAGTTAACGCCATTCTGATACAAAATAAGACTCAATTAACACCATTTATTATACAAAAATAGACTACATATCCACCATTCATTATACAAAATTAGACTCAATTAACACCATTCATTATACAAAACTAGACCACATATCCACCTTTCATTATGCAAATCTAGACTCCGTTAACGCAATTCATTATACAAAACTAGACACCGTCAACGTCATTCATTATACAAAACTAGACTCAAGTAACATCATTTCATTTTTTCAAAACTAGACTCCATTAACAAATACCATTCCTTATACAAAACTAGAGTCTGTTAACGCCATTCATTATACCAAACTAGACTCAAATAACACCATTTTATTATAAATTTACTGGACTCAGTTAATGCCATGCATTATATAAAACTAGACTCAATTGACTCCATCCATTATTCAAAACTAGACTCAATTAACTCCATTTATTATACAAAACTAAACTCAGTTAACACCATTTATTATACAAATCTAGACTCAGACACACCGCGTACAGGAATACAAATTTGCAGACCGAGTATAACGGATAAAGCGATTGAAAGAGAAAACCGTGACTTGAGGGTTTGATGCACCCAAGAACTCGATTTAAACTCTAGGCGATATTGTTGCCACTGATTCATACAACGCGGTTTTCATATTGCCGGCCATTTTATGTTTGTTTTGACGCATACTTTGCTTCTAGTTTCCCTTGTAATACTTGTTTGTTTTGGGTGTTTTGGTTGACTGTGTGCTGTGAATGCTACATTTCTTGTTCGACTTTGCAACGGGATAGTACTAACCAGCATCTGTTGTGAAAATTCTTATCGGTTATTTACACAGACTTGATTTTAAGAATATAATGATTTATTTAATTCGGTTGAGTCTAGTTTTGTATAATGAATGGCGTTAATTGAGTCTAATTTTGTATAATGAATGTCGATAATTGAGTCTAGTTTTGTATAATGAATGGCATTACTTGAGTCTAGTTTTGTATACTGAGTTCGGTTAACTGAGTCTTGTTTTGTATAATGAATGGTGTTAATGTAGTTGAATGGCGTTTCATTTTACCCTGAGCACTGCATTGCAGTGTAAAGCACTGAGAGTTGATTCAAAAGGAAAATATCAATTAATTCACTGATACGATTTGGCATCTATAACCTCGCCTGGACAACTAATCTTATGTCTGCGAACTTTAAATGTAGCCGATGGAGATCTAGATCGCGGTGGTATTAATGAACAAGTCGGTGTACGGAAATTGAACTGTTGTATCTGATGTTTTCAGGATGTTGTGATTACTTTTCCTAGATAAATGAACGGTGTTACATTAAATACCGGGCGTTTGACAAATACACACACATAACATAAAATATCGTGTGTCGACTGCCCTGGACGTTAATAATTTATAGCGGTCGTTCAGAATTGTTAATTCATTCCCTCATGCAATCCATATAAACACTTGTATGTTGAGTTCTCCCGAGCCAATCTCGTGTACGTTTACTTAGTGCAATAGTTGTTTAACTTTCGTACGTCCCCACGCCCGTCGGTTTGTATGTTGGATTTGTATCAAAGGGCGGCATGCACAAATGGAAAATGATAATTAGAATCTGTTGCATGTTGTGTATTACATATAAGTTGAATTATGTCCAATGTTAGAAGTACGATACGGACGACATTGTATAAAGACCCTATTGACAGACATAACAGGTGGGTTATATGGTTTTAAGAACTTGGGTGTTGCAATATTTTGATAATATTTAATCGATGATAATGAGTGGTGATCATAAAGGAAGTGATGGTAAATCATTTTATATCGAGCCGACGACATTCTGTGTCTAGAAGCGAACTGTAAAGATGCATGTTTAAATTGTATTGACTTTTCATTTATGTCTTCAAATGTTATGCTAGATCAAAACTCAGATTCTAGATCGGCATCTGATGATGATAAGAATCATGTATAGCTTGATTTCAGATTCTGTTTTTTACGTAAAATTTGTGTAGAGGTACATTCAATGGTCAGGTATTGAAAGGACAAATCGGGAAACCTATTGCATTGTGCAATTCAACACTCTTGAATCATCTGTAATCAAGAGTGGGCAATAGCTTCGGGCCTAGATACATAAACCGCCAATTTAAGCATTTCATTCTTTGTTAGAATAAACAAGTAAATACTGTAGAGTCAATACTGTTTATTCTATTCAAGCATAGATTAAACTGAAATTCCGTATTTAGAGATTATCACAGTAACTGGCGACCGCAGTCAGTACAGTCTCGTCGGATTACGTCACTCCACATTTACCGATTAAAGAAATTGACGTAGAATTCTGATTGTCCGATTATCCAAGTAACTGGAAGGTGATTGATTGTAACCCCAACCGGAATTGCGGATTCGGTCACACCACATTTACCGTCCACAGAAATCGGCGAACGTATTTTACGGAAATAGCAATTATCAAATGTTGAATACGATAAAATATATCGCTCTTAATCATTTCGTCCACAGTAGTATTTAACATGTCTTCGAAATTACAGGTTTTATATTATATGAACACAATTTAAACATTTAACAACGTATGCTTCATACATACATTTTGCTATCACCTTACAACTAATACATTTATAATATTTAGGTTGTTTCGGAATTATAGTTTAAGAGCGCCCTCCAGCCAAGGCACATTACACTCGTTACTACATGTATGTAATGACAATATGTCATATGCTGTGTTATACGAGTACTGACATGTGTGCATAGGGCCTTCGTTTATAGTATCGTCTTTTTTCTTTCTTTTGTTATCATTTTTTTTCAGAAGATATATGTTTGTTTTTATAAATGTATGTGTTTCTTGAGAAAGGCGTTAAAAGTTCAAAGCGTTGGATATAGGTGTGTTGTTTGTAGCACTGTTTGGTTGATAATTGTCTGTAACGAGAGATCCGGGGGTCATGGGTTCGGGTTTGCACCACTGGGAATGTCGGTGTTTACTTTACGGTAGGAGATTGCCGTAAGCCTCTTTTACGTGGGTTAGGGACGTTAACATAGCTGTCCATGTATCTTACCCCTTGCACGTTAAATAACCTAGGCATATATCTGACAGTAAAATAGGACAAGGTTCCCGGATTGCTACGTATGTATACTTATCATGCAGATATGCACTTGTCTGCCTAATAAAGGGTGACCTAATGAATGTTGCTTTATCAGGCATTGACCAATACAGCAAATCAATGTGGAATCCCTCGGCGTTTATTGTACGTAACGTTATAAGCGATAAGCGTAACATTCTGCAAAATAGATAATAATAGTAGTTCATACATAAAAGTTAGTTAATCTACATGGTAAATAGAATATTATATCAGAGCATTTTACTGTCAAGTTTATTAGACGAGGCGCGAAAACGAAGAATGGCTCGACAGAGGCTCGTCATTATTTGTTTTGTAACACATGCTTAATAAACTTGATAGTAAAATGCACTGACATACTATTCTCTATATATCCATTCCCTCAAACTTGGACAGCTCGACATTATCTTAATTGATTAATCCGTAATGTATTGATAAGCCGTGTACCAAATACTCAGTTCAAAAGTTCTTTGTTCTGTAAATGTCGCCATATACAATGTACCTATAAGAAGGTGTCGTAAAGCAATTAAATAAAATTGTTTTGAAATTCAATTTATTAATGTAACATGAATTCAGTTGCATTGTGTGTTGTAAAGAGTGTTTAATATGTCTGATTTTTAAGTATAATACATTATATATATTTCATACATTCTTTTGATGACTGTAAGGATCTTACCTCTTACACCAAATTTAATTAACTTAGTCTATAAAGTGTTCCTTTCTACATAATCGAAAGCTTTGCTAAAATCTATAAAACTACAATATCGTTTTTTACCAGTGTTAATAATGTGTGTAATCAAACCATGCAGTACGAATATATTATCTGTGGTACCCAATCCCCTTCGACACATTGCCTGTGCTTCCAAATAAACATTGTAATTTTCGGCACAATCGTTCAATCGATTATTTAATATTCTTGTAAATAATTTACCTAAAACATTTAACAATATGAATTGTGTAAGGAGAAATAACGATTTGAAATTACAGGTTTTTAATGGTTTTCGATGATGTGTTAGGAATAAATACAAAGCGCTGACATTTATGGAGAATGTACAATTATTAATGGAAACGAGAGAACGAATCTCGACTTTTTCTGTGTTGTTCGTAAGGTGCTTGTATGATCATATGTCAAACGGACAACTGATAAAGTGTTCCATAAGTGTCTGCCGTGTTACGCAGGCGAAACAAAATGTTGGTGTGTGTTGGTGGAGGGTTGGGGTGCGCGAGAATATGGGAGGGTGTTGAATGTGAGTTATATATGGCTGTTCGTTTTCAAACATTTTCGAGCTTTCATTCGAATGCGTAAATCTAGGTCTCATGGTTGTAGTCGTAAGGGTAACATCAAACGGAAATCACGTATTACTATGTCAGTCACTGATTTACTTACTATTTTAAACAGTCTGGAAAGCACTCGTTGCTTTCTTGTCTCACCTCTCTATCCATGTTTTCACTTAAGCTGATTGACAAGGAAGCGGACAAAACTTTCATTCGAACAGATCCTTTGTATTACACTGCTTCCATAATTCAAAACTATACGCAGCATGTTCTCCGACCTTATTGACAAGGGGTCTGATCACGTCAGACATTTCTAAAAATACTTTATCTTAATAAGGGCATTGCTTTGATTGATATACCAAGCATGTTTCTAGATAATCGTGTTGTTGAATATATTCCTAAATATTTCAAAAATTCAGAAAATCCTATAATTTGTTATTTGTACAAAAAAAAATAATATAGAAATATTATTTTCAACTACAAAAAAATACTGTCTTCCCTTGATTTAGTAAATAACACTCCTAAGCAATGCGAGTGTAGAACATCTAAATGTTGCTATGCTCCAGCCGGTCAAGTCATTACTGGTAATTGTGGTATTATAGATAAACGTATTCGGCATTTATTTTCTCTTTATTCACGCCTCGTTTGCGAATTTTTTAAAACGAGGCTAATAACGCACCGGAAATCTGTTTGTGACTCACCAAAACCAGGAAATGTTGACAAGTAAAAGGTGTAAAGGCCTCGGTGCCCCTTCGTGGACGAGAAGCTTGCTAAATGTGCCTGATATATCGATGGGAGATGTAACAACTATTATCGAAAGTTTATCCAAAGCCCCTAAGAACAACCTGTGTAAAGGATACAAGTTTTTCGCTGGGTCCTATATCCACGATGTCGAAGGTCAGTCTCACTCTCAAAAAAAAGTAAAAGAAATATGATGATAATCTCAATTAGAATGAAACCATGTTGATGCTAGTTTAAAGACCGGGTCTCAAAATCTTCAAAAAACGTACGGTAGGCCATTAAGCGAATTAGGCACAGTGGGAGTGGCTTATCTACTGGTCAGTGTGCGCTGTTTGTAAACATAAACACATGTGGTATTGAGAGCAATAAACTGAGGTGAGATAAAATTGAAGAGGTAATCTCTCTAGGCAATTATCTATTACCTATCAATAAGTGGAATTATAAACTTAGGTGTGTGTCCCTAATTGACTCTAATAAAAACAAAAACTATATAATATTTACCTTCTACTACCATTTAGAAGCTGACGTTTTCACTAAAATATCCAAAAGTAACAACCATAATTTTAAAATGTTTGTATACATTTATAAAATGTTTTCACCAGGGCTTGTCAAAAACAAAATGCCTTCTTAAAAATATAATATCACTCCAGGTATTTATGTTATACACAATTTTAGCCTAATATGTCTGACTTCATTGTCTCCTTTGTTGCCGTCTATTGGTCTGACAAACATAGAATCCATGTTGAACTCAGTGCCTTATACTTTTTCTTTCCCTGGTTTCTGCGCAGGGCTCTTGGATCGGGACTCTTGGATCTCAAGGATTCCAAACAGGCAATTATGGTGGGAAACGGAGAATGTTCTCCCTAATCCACGCAATAGTGGATTACGTAAAGAGAAATATATATGTAAACGATTTTTGAAAATGATGTTTCATCGCAATGCATGGATGGATCCGTGTTATGTTCAGGAGAAATCCGAGGCATTGCAGAGAGACAGGCGGTTTCGAAAATATGTATGGCATAGAAGTGACATACATGTAATGCCCACATGTGTTTTAGAACTGATTAGGCAATGGTTCCCAAATCTACCAAATGCTCCATACATGGGTCATTTGTGGGAGTAATACAATTTAACTGATAATTTTAGTGTGATTGCAAAAATCTAGTCATTCCTCCTCTGGGTTAATAAAACATCCAACATGAATCAATTGGTCTTCCAAAATCTGTGTAGTATTTGTAGTAATTTATTCCCCGCCATATGTCAATGAATTGGAATGTGCTTTGGCTTATCTCTGGGAGCTGTGCTGCTGTTGGCTGATACCTAGGTCATGAACTTTTGTTAGCTGTCAATCACTTCTGGATGAAAATTTGAATTTTACAACAGTTTTCAAAAACAATTTTTTGAATATACCACTTGCAAGTGTCATAGTGCTTTCATATTCACAAAGAATAAACATCATACATTCAAGAATGTACATGGCAATTTTCAACAAAATGTGTAAGGTAGGTCCATTTAAATTTTCAAAAACACTCCACTGTTGTTGTGCCTGCAGACAGCTTAGAGTGTTCAGTGATAGTAGCCATTTTTCAGTTCCCCCAGCTTTTATACTATGACCCCGGCCTTTAACGCACATATCTGCGTAATGCATACACATGAATAAAACATGTTCGAACAGCATATTCAGTGATAATATACCTGTTGGATACACCTACAGTACAGAATAAAACTGTTCCCCACCCACGAGTTGTCTAGTGTGCACTGGCTCGCGACCATATACTTAGAGTTTAGTTGACCATTTTTACAAACAGAATTTAGAGTGAGTGTTATGAGTGTACTGACTTTTCCTCGTCCCTTTACATGGGTGTTGTGACCGGCAGGATATTGTCATTATTGAGTGGCATTTTTGCCCCTGTCAGTGACTGACCGTTACACTTCAGCTATTGTCAACCCCACTTTTTGTGTGTTTATGATGTCATATGCCTTTATTCCGTATTAACATTGCAATTTATTTTTGTCTTTTGTGGGTTTCTGCGGCCATCGATCTAGAGCTATGCCGGTGGGGACATATGGGCCCTGGTACCGCCATGGAAGCCGGATTGGTTTAGTACTGAGTACTCGTTGGGCGAAAGGCGATTGTGAACACTCTTTCTTTTTATTATGGATCTCGAACCGTATTTATCATTGAATTTATTATAAATTTGTTAAACCGTCTATATGGTCCGTGTATTAGGTCTTATTTATTCCTTTATTTTACTTCTGTCAGTCTTTGAATTAAATTGTTTGTGTCACTAGCATGACTTCTTATATACTCAATGAAAACCCGTTCATTTTCCTTTAGCCCGTCTACATAAAATAATTAAAAAAAACAACTCACTAGCCCGAATGACCGTTTACTTGCCCCGGGCTTTACGCTGTTCTGTCTTATCTATAATCTCCTTTATTTCATCTTCTTAGCATTACTAGTGAAGTCATTTCCGTTGAGTTATGGTCAAAGATAACAGTTCAACGTACACATGTAGAGGTAAATGTGAAAGCTGCATTTCCTTTCGACTTTCATACATGAATAAAAATTAAAAAAAAAAAAATATTAATTTGTTCTGAACAATGATTTATCAACAATATATCGAGGTAAACTGACATCCCAGAGAAACTTTCAGTTGTATCATCAACTTGTATGGGTTTATGAGATAAAAACATGTAGAATCTCATTATATCTCGCTCCAAAAAAAAAAAGAAGAAAAAAAATGCCTACCTACCGACCCTATTTTCTTAGAGCATGCAGTAGGAAACACACCTATTTCTTTTTTGGCCTAAGCACGTTACAACTGTCTCGCCATAGGTCTAGCTTTTGTGGCGATCAAATGGCAGAGTGTCTGCTGTGCATGCAAGAGTTTTGTGATCAAACCCGGCAGAGTACTACTTTTTTCTTGTCTGTTCTAGTGCCGACTGTGTGGTCTAGTGGAAAGACATTTTGACTCTTGATTGATGATATGTTCACCTTCTCGTCTCTCACCGTTGGGTTTGAATCCCACCGTGATATGTGGGTGACTTGTAAGTGATGAAGTGTTGTTTCTTACAGATCTTAGGCGGTATACAGTACTGGACCTACCCAGGAATAAATGGGTGGTCTACACTAAATATAGATGATCATACATAGCCTAAAATGTGCTGAAAAACTATGTTAAACCTTAATTTATATTAAATTAGATGAATTAGATGATATTTTTGTAGATATTAAGATACTTTTAGCTCAGTGACGAACAATTCTGTTGGCATATTACTAAAAAACTGTCTGATTTTAGCTTCATTTTTAGTTAACCAATTTTTTTTCCAGTGAAAGTGTTGGAAGAAGGGTGCCATATGATGTGTTTGTGCTTTCGGTCAATGAAAAAGAATGAACTGCCTCATAAACTGTCGGTAAGAGTTGTTTTAATGTAATAATTTAGCCTTACACCAGTTTGTTAAATGTTTACTGGTACACATGGTTTTTGTTTTGTTTGATTTATAAAGGGAGTACATCACGATTGGTATTGCTTTTAGAATTATTCAAATGGATATAAAATAAAATACACAAATAAGGTATTTCCTAACTATGGTTACGTGCCAATGATAGCTATTTTAATCTTGGCAGTAACAAATTGCATTGTCTGGCAAAGCGAACGTCCTGTGTAAATATTGCCGAGGTGATCACGCGTGACCGCTATTTATAATCTGGTGATTATTCTTGTGAACTAAAAATACTGGTTGTAATTAAAGGGGTTGATGCAACATTTTCAAACAATGTTTATTTTAAAGGGCTCTGAAAAACTTGAAAAAAGCTGAAAGAATTAACAAAATGCCATGACAAATAAAAGAGATATGACCTATTGAAAATGTGCAAAGAACATAAATGGAGGCGGCCATATTTGAACGATGACGTCATCGCGCCTCTTTACCATTTATGGCATATTGAGAAAACTATATTTTATAGCAAAGTATAATGCTTATTTTTCATTTGCAATGATTTTCTTTGCTTTAAACAACATTTTGCCAATATGCCATATATGGTAGAAAAGCGCGATGACGTCATCGTTCAAATATGGCTGCCTCCATTTATATTTCTTTGCAAAGTTTCAATATGTCATATTTCCTTTATCTTTCATGGCATTTTGATAATTCTTTCAGTTTTTTTCTAGTTTTTCAGAGCCCTTTAAAATAAACATTGTTTGAAAATGGTGCATCAACCCCTTTAATTAATAATTATTAATTATTGCACTGTGACTATTTTAAGAAACTGCTAATGTTCTATCTATATTGTAGAACCATTTCACAATTTAAATCATTTCATAGTCATTCAGCTTTTTATTTTCTATTAATCCATTTTAGCCCAAAGCCTTAATCCATTTTAGCCCCAAAGCCTGATGTACTTCCCTTAACCGTCTTAATGTCATTGTTCAGCCCATTTTAGGCTATGCTTGGAGGTCAATTGTTTGTGGTGGAGGCAGACCACCCACTTATTCCTGGGTAGAACCAGTACTGTATACCCACTGCCATCCATAAGAATCAACACCGTCTACATATGGGATTACAAAAACAAAGTGTCATCGCCCAATTCTGAGAAAATAGGTAATATATATCGTTTTATATTTTCAGAGCAGTTCCACCACATTAGTTCTTTATCATGTTTATATGTGATGTTCTTGTTCAACGTGAATTTTGCATGAAACAACAGTTAATGACACAGAAGGAACAGAAGCTTTATGCTGTTCAATATGAGTAATGACCATATCAGTAGGAAGTTCTTGCAGTTTTTCCGGAGAAGTAGCAGACCATTATATATTCTTGCAACTTTTATCAGTGCCTGATCTGTGGTTTTTACAAGATCAGTTCCTATAAAGAACATATAATGGTTTTGCAATTCATCAAAATGGAGGATTCAGCTGTTTGTTATTATGAAAACAACTAGAAGGCCACGGTCGACATATCGAGCCCTATGTTTAAGAAGTCCAGATTGATTTTCCCAACACCAATGTCAATCCCATTAGGAGGAAGAGGTCACATGATATTAGATGCATATAGGGAACATTCTGATGAAGTGTGGTGAAAATCCCGCAAGGAATAAGCATTCATAGCTGCGAAGATTGGACATGACCTATATTTTGTCTAAGGTAAGTCACAGCGACCCGAAATTTTGCACATGATGTTAGATGCATAAAAGAAGCATTTTGGTGAAGTTTGGTGAAAGCGCATAAACACCCGGATGACATTGTGATTGCTAAATCTTGATTTGTAGACGGGCTCGACAAAAATGAATGAGGAGGAGAAGGAATTCACGAACACCCAGCCAATCCTGTCATTCTTCGGGATCATACCGCACATATCGACAGGTTGGTATGTTCATATGCTACATGAACAATATGGACGTTACCCACGTGTGTTGATGTTTGATTTGCGTTTCATGTTTATTATTTACAATACAGATGACCTTTTTATCAATGCTTTCATATAAATAAACAATAGATGGTGCAATCGCCTACATGTAACTGACATTGCAAAACTTTGGATTTTGAATGCAAATTCCTTTTGGGAATTAATTCCCACCATGCTAATATGAAGCAACCAATGTGGAAACCTCCTAGATACATTCGAGTTATGCTTCAAAAAAGTGATTGAGGTGTTGCGAATGAGGATTACCAGTAATACGCCTATAAGACGAGAACATTTATCTTTAATCATGTCAATTAACCAATTAGATGATGTCATACTTTAAGTGAAATCATGACATCATTGTTTTAATGACCTCAGATATGTTCTTCTGTTATAAATTGTTTGCACAAAAATAATATGATCGTCGATAGAGATTTAAATCGAAGTTCTTTTAACTTTAAACAAATATTTAACTTCATGTTTATTATACAATATTATACAATATGTATACTCTGTACTATATATTTATTTTCCCACCAGATAACCATCATGAATGACAAGACAGTGAGAGATCACAAGTGTTCTTGCACAGCTGGACAGGGTACATGTAACCATATAGCTGGGTTTTTGTACCAGATTGTACATTATAAGACTCTAGGTTTAAAATCTGTACCAGACTTTGTATCCAAGACATCTTCTCCACAGCAGTGGCATGTACCTCCAAGAACACAAGGAATAAAACCACGTGATCTGTTAACAGTTAAATTTGTGAAACCAAGGCAACAGAGTCAAAGGGGTGTGTACGCAGTATATTGTACAACCCAATTAATGGTGAATTGCCGGATCTGGAACGTATGACTAACCTACAGGCATGCTTAGAACACAATCATAAAACTGCGCAACTCTATCAAGTTTTGCCAAAACAGTTTGACAATATTGATACTGTAACCACCACATTTGGAAATGTTTAGCTGGAAGTATTCTTTCTCATCAGTTGCCGAAACCTGGGAATGATGGAAAGATCATCAAATTACCTATGCCAGTTCGCTTCCCATCATTACCTACGGATGAATGTTTGTTTGAAACAACATACTGTTCAGTTCTTACACTGAATGAGTCTCAGTTTATGGATGGTATTAAAGTGTCCCTTGAACAGTGTCACGAGATTGAGGAAATTACACGGAAACAAAGCGAATGTCCTGAATGGCATAAATTAAGAACAAATAGGATTACTTCCTCTATACTTAAGGATGTTGTCAGTCGACAAAAATACTTTGACACCTTATGCGAACGGATAGTGAGCAAGAGGACTATTCAAACTGCCGCCATGAAGTATGGCATTGAGCACGAGGCTGAGGCTGCACTTGAATATTCAAACCATGATAACGTTAATGTCACCTTGTGTGGGTTTGTCGTTAACCCAAAAGTGCCATTTCTTGGTGCATCACCAGATAGACTTGTCTATGACCCTTCATAAGAATTGCCATTCGGAGTACTAGAGATAAAGTGTCCACAGAAGGCCTCATTCAAGGATTGCCCTTACTTGAGTAATCAAAATGATGTGTTTAAACTTAAACCAGTTCATCAGTACTACCATCAGATCATGGGCAAGATGGCAATCGCTGGACTTAAGTGGTGTGACTTTGTCGTATGGACAGTAAATGATATGCATGTTGAACGAATTAACTTTAATGAGCAGTTGTGGTCAGATATGCTGGACAAATTGAGCGTTTTTTACTTTGAGCATCTCACATACCATTTTAAATAATGGATATATGAATGAATAGACTAATAAGAAGGAGTCTTAAAACACATTAAAATATGACACATGTTATTATTGTTTATGAAATATCTGATCTGGAAAGCACGACTCGGCTAGTTTATTAATATGGGTGGGGGGGTGGGGGGGGGGGGGGGGGGGGGGGGGGGGTACATTGCTAATATAGGTGTGCATATAATTTAAATAAAGTGTACGTCGATTACAAAACAGAATTTATTAAACTTTAAAAGACATTAAGCATCATATGAATTAATAATAATGATTTGTACACCAAAAACTACCTTTGTCGTCAAATTTTCAAGACTATTTAACTACTTCATGAAAAACAATTCAATCGGGCAGAACAGGGGACATACTGTTAATTGTTAATGAATAGTTTGGTTGGAAAAACTCATACATGTATTGATTCCTGGAGAAGTGGATACCTTAACGGTACTTCCAAAATGCCATCGGCACATTGATGTGTTTGTTTCAGATACCCTGTTCAGTTTGTCCAACACTTCTCTGTACTGTTTCAAAGACATTTACGATCAAACAACAACCATACTGGATACGATGTTTTTGAATCAGTTGTATCAACTTTGTTCTACGTGTGACTGTTCATATATGTATGACAACGCATTTATTGAATGCCCCTCGTTTCTATACGATCTAAATGATACCCCTCTTTGGCGGTTTCCCGAGGGTCTTTTACATGTCAGTAAACATGTACATTTCAACTTCAGCTCTTTCAAAAGTGTAAATGAAACTCATGTACATATTTGCGTGAGTGATGCTATCGCTTTGCTCTCGTCACATGCATGTCGTATCAAGATATCGCCATCTTCGTATACGAATGTCTTCGGCGTGTTCTTGGTTTTTATCCAGATACTTATATAAATAGTCTTAGATCTTGGTATGCGGATGTATTCAGATCACACATTTACAGTTCGCAACAATACTTTCCTCTTTGATTGTGTGATGACCGGACAGATTGTGGATTCAATGATGACGTCTACCTAAATCCTCAAAGAACGGTAGAGTTTCATGTTTGCCCTAAGTCTTGTCTTGTCGTACCTTAAATGGTTTGTTCTCTTGTTGCGCTGGCTTTTTTCAAGTCAATGAGTACTTGCTTTGTGGCTTTCTAGGCTTTTGATTTTAGATTCATATATACATGATCATCTATATGATTATACTTCAATTGCCTATTAATGCTGCCTCGCTTGTCAGAGAATATAACCTGGTGGGATATCTTTATTTACACCGTCCCGATTATTGGGATGACAGGATAGTGAGATTTGGTACACCCTAGAACCTCTTTTAAACACCCAGCGACCTTTTTGCCACTGACCGTTCCAAGGCGTGGTAGCCCTGTTGTCAACTCGTTTGTGTTTGTGATGTCATATGCCTTGTTTATTAACAGTGTAATTTCTGTTTGTTGTAATGCGTGTTGTTGGTTTAGCGTTCTATACAAGCTACATTTTCGGTTGGACCTGAATACTACTTTTGGTCTTGCTTCTTATCCAGACAAGTATTTTCCTACGTGAAAACCTACCAAAGGAGTACAAGTAATCATTCATTAAGTTATTAACACATTTAATACCAGACATCAACTTATACATATCCTTGTTTAATTCTATTATTGCTCACAGTTAGGTACATGTAAAAATTATATCACAGAACTTGAAGACAAAAAGAAGCGTTTATGTATCTCAACAATCAGCAAATTAACCTGATTTGATTAGATAGTTTGAACGACATTTTGCTACGTATACTGTGGGGGATACTAAGAAAGATTACTTATAATTTTACCACAATAAACCGTTCATCTTACAGCGTAGTGCTCTGCAATTTACATGTTAGATATTAATATTTTTTGTTGTCTAACTTTTCTAAATTCTTCTGATTGTTTTTTTTGAAATATCTGCGCATAGGACTTATGCGCCTATTTCACTAAGATGTGATGCACAGTTTTATTTTAGGCAAGAAATACGATGGTCCTATTTCATAACACAAGTTCTAGGAATCTTCATTATGTGAAAAAATAAAAGGTACATATGAGGGTTTATATTGATAATGTTGACATGTAATTGTGTCATCTAAGGCCATTCATTTGAAATTAATAACATCTAAAATTGTCCGGATAAGGTAAATAAAGTATTGATATTTACGATAAACGTCATATGGTGTTTGTTATTGTGCTTCTGTCATTCAATGTTGTTTACATAACATGTTTATCTTAAAGCTTCTGTGATGTTGTATGACGTTCTTGACAGTGTACATAGGGTCGTGTGACATTGAGAGTTGTTTAGAGTATTCAGTATTTGGTTTCTTATTTACTTCAGAGTTCAGTATAAGTATTAAAAGAAACATTGTGAATATATTGGATGCTATTTATTGTGAGAGGATAAACATGTATTGTGCTCATCTATGCTAAAAGTGAAAATTGGATTATTTGAACTATTGTGAATAAACAATACAGAAAATAATTAAAATTGGATTAAAAGAACACTTGACATTGTTTATTAAAGGGACACTTGCCCAATAGTATTAGGACATTAATCTAAATTCGAATTTAAAAAAAATATACTGGATCTAATTTATTTGTATTCTGTGAGTGACTATTTTTCATTGTACTATTTGAATAAATGTGTTAATAAATTTTAAAAAATGTGTAGCTGTTAGTTTTGCACTTCCTTTCCTGTTGCAATTTTCCCGTAATAATAGTCTTTTGCTATATTTAAAAAACAATAATAATGTGACGTCATTGCAAAGTATAAAGACTATCGTCAGTTTTTGATATATGTAACCGAATGTCTCCGGTTTATCGTAATAGCGCTCTAAGCAAGGAGCTATCGAGGACATACGGTTTGGAATCGATCATTCTCTATTTCCCTGGGCCCGTATTAATAAAGCTGCTTACGATATGTCTCAACTTCAACTTACTTTCCTGTCCGATATTTTTATCTTTCTTAAGACTGGCAAATTTCACTTAGGTAAGACGTATTCTTATCTTAAATCAAATTCGTATTCACAAAGCATCTTAGTTGAAATCTTAGCTAATACATATCTTAAGATTTTCTTACTTCTTAAGTTCATCTTTGTTTCTAACGTTTGTGTCCAGGATAATCTGGAATTCCCCATCTATATTTAGATACTGGAAAAGCTCGTTTGCTTAGAATTTGCCACACCTATGCAGTATAAATATAATAGTGAAGAATCTTTAGAGTTCTTCTTGTTCATGTTTGTAGTGTTTCCCATCTTTGATAGTACATACATTTTAATATGAAAGCGTTTTTTACTAACGGCAGTTTAGACATTTATACTATGTGGACTTTCTATGAAGTTTGTGAAGCACTCATCTTCCTATTAGATAATATTTTCGTCAGGTATGGAACCACCGTTATAGACCAATTGTTGGTATCCCTATGGGTACGAACTGTGCACCACTTGTCACAGATTTGTTTTTTTATTTGTTGACTCCTCTCGGTATCTGGATTACATATTGAACAGTGAAAACCCTTTCTTTCCAACTATGATTAATACTATTTATCCTAAAGAACTTGAGCTTAACACAGCTAATATATCTGATAATAACGCTTCTTTTCTTGAATTAGATCTCTCGATTGAAAATGGTCAAATAATTAGAAAAATATATGACAAGAGAGATGATTTTAATTTTGACATTGTTAATCATCCCGACTTGGATGGGGATGTTCCTTCGAGCAAATTCTTATGGGGTGTATGTGTCTCAACTTATTATTTTTTCAAGAGCTTGTACTCGAGTTGAGGACTTTAATATTCGTAATCTTTGTATAACTAAAAAACTACTCAATCAGGGTTACCGTTACCATAAACTTCTTAAAACCTTTGCAAATTGTTATTATTGTAACCCTGATTTTCTCTCCAAATATAAAAGTAATTTAAGGACTCTTCTGCGACAAGGACTATCACAACCTGACTTCTAAGGTGATGTGATTTATAAACTTCGTAAGATTCTTGGCCATGATCACTTTCATACTATCTTTGTTAAACTTGTTAAAAAGTTTATCAAAAGGGGTTATGACTCTATCATTTTGTAACGTACTGCATGCTTGGTGGTGGACCCTTTTACAGTTTGCCACTATGCTTTCCTCTTTAATTCTACGATGAACGGACAGGCTGTGGACCCTATGATGACGCCTACCTATAGCCCATTGGGACGGTGGCGTTTGATGTTTGTCTATAATATTTCGTGTCGTCCCCTAATGGTTTATTCTCTTGTTGCTCTGGCTTCTGCCAAGTCATTGAGTACCTTCATTGTAGCTTTCCAGGCAATTGTTTTTTTTTATTATATTTACACGAGCATATTTGTTTTTTACTTATATTGCCTATTGATGCTGCCTTGATGGTTAGAGATCAGATCATGGTGGGGATTTCTTTATTTACACTGTTCTGTTTTAATGGGATGACAGTAGGGTACGTGTGAGGTTTGGTGCACCCTAGAACAGGTTTAAATCCCCAATGGCCTTTGTTGCCACTGACCGTTCCATGGCAGTTGCCCTATTGTCAACGCTTTTGTTTTTGTGAGTCGTTTGCATTTTTTATTACTTTGCTTTCTCGTTTGTCTGTTTGCGTGTTTGTTTTTCTGTTTTGTGGTTGACTGTCGTCTTTGAATGCTGCTTTCCCTGTCCGATATTTTTATCTTTTTTAAAGTAATACATATAAGCCAACGTGTTTCTTGATTAAATATTATGCTGACGGTGTTTGTTGTCATTTTTTGTAAAGAGAGGCGATCTCGAATCAGTTGGGTTTCAATACAAATACGATTAAAACCGTCATAATTTGTTTCAGTTTCATGTTCAATGCATAATACTGAGCACTAAACTAGGCCTCATGAACCATACAATATAATTATTGTTAATGCCAAAGCTTGGTCTGGAAACATTATAAGACTCGAATTTTGTGGTATAAATCATTTTATATTAATTCATAACTATGATGCTTTAAATCTCTGTATGATGTGTGTGGTGTGATCAACATACAGCCTATTTGAATTATTAGCAATAAAACCCTAATTTAAAATTAATATTTATGATTAAGAACTATCACAACCTGACTTCTATGGTGACGTGATTTACAAACTTCGTAAAATCCTTGGTCATGATCACTTTCATACTATCTTTGTTAAACTTGTTAAAAAGGGTTTTCAAAAGAGGTTATGTCCCTATTATTCTGCAACGCACTGCATTCTTGGTGGTGGACCCATTTACAGTTTGCCACTATGCATTCGTTGCAATTGTGCGATGACCGGACAGGCTGTGGACCCGATGATGACGTCTACCTAAACCCCGAAAGGACGGTGACGTTAGATGTTTGTCTACAGTATTGTCTTGTCGTGCCCTCAATGATTTATTAGCTTGTCCCTCTGGCTTCTGCCACGTCGATGAATACCTTCTGTGTGGCTTTCTATTCTTTTTTTTTGTATTTATATATACACGAGCATCTTTGTGTTTTACTTATATTGCCTATTAATGCTGCCTTGTTGTTAGGGAATAGCTCTTGGCGGGGATTTCTTTATTTATACTGTCCCGTTTTATTGGGTTGACAGTAGGTTAAGTGTGAGGTTTGGTGTACCCTATAACCTCGTTTTAACCCCCAGCGGCCTTTTTTGCCCCTGACCGTTCCAAGGAGGTAGGCCTTTTGTCAACCCTTTCGTGTTTGTGATGTCTTATTTGGCCTTTTATTCATCTTTAATTGTTTTCTTTGTTTCTGTATGTGTTTGTGGTCACCGGTCGTCCTTGTTGAATGCTGTTTTTCCTGTTCGATTTTTATATCTATATTAGCAACAAAATCGTTGACATTTTCAGACCAAACATTTTCATAAACAATAGTAACATGCGGCTTAATATAATGCATGTGCATGCACACTCTTCATATGAACTTGATGCACACTATGAGGGTTGTCATGACACCAATCACTATCTTCTTTTTCTTAACATGATCTAAACATAGCATTTGTTAAGAAATTGTTTTAAGAATTTTGAAATAAAACTATTCCAATTCACCACGTTTCGTGCAAAACTTTACATTTCTATGAGCCGCACGAAATGTTTATAAAATAATTCCATTTCACCATTGTGTGTGCACAATTAGATGTGCCGCGAAACATCATTTATTCATTTCGTGCCGCTAATCGTTGCTTATAATTATCTCTGAAGCTACAGTATGCAATGTATAAATATAAATATTGTAGGGTCCTATTACTCATGTATTATTAGGCTACTGAATTCAATTATATAATTATTATTTCGCCATACATTAAATGGTTTGACATTTATATATTTAACGGGACGCGTGGCAGTCTTGATCTTTTCAAAACTCACGGCGTTCTGTTTGTTTGACTTAACTTGTTGTTTTGCAATCAGTAA